>JAUTBQ010166477.1:0-12156 GCA_032361185.1 Lepetodrilus ovalis | reverse complement strand
TATATATCCAAACTACCAAACTATACATACATACATTCAAGTGTAAATTTTGTAATTTGAATATCATTAAAGACACCTATCATACATAACTTCTTTCGACATCATAGATACATTTCTAAACTGAATACAAATTGAACATCAGAACTCGTTACCTGTTATGTCCTCTATAATGTCTCATTAAATATTGGAATCTATTTCACGCTTCTAATGCTGGTTTCCTGTCTAATGTATTCAACGGTAAGCACTCAAAGGTCACTCGAGGTTACCAGATGACTCAAAATTTGAAGTTGATTAAATGTCGACAAAGCAACCCGTAGGCTGATTATCATTGTGACTACCCGAACATGCTGACAGCGGTTACCGTCGGATTAGGAGAGGGAAGAATTTAGCTTAAATACAGCTAGTTAACTGTGCGAGGAAAGCCACAATTACAGGTACATAATATACCCGACAGGGTACCCTTGTATCCCACGATAGGCCATTGTCATGGATTGAAATACCTAAAATAGGTATCGCTGTATGTATGAAGAGAGCGCATGTACTGGATGCATGGATTATAAGAATTGATAGTTTTTGTATTTTGACATCTGGCCGTAATCTATTTCGTTTAATAAAGAAACTGAGACAGGAATTTGGATTGTTATATGTATCTATGTATCTGTCTGTCTGTCTGTCTGTGTGTCTCTCTCTCTCTGTGTCTCTGTTTCTGTATCTCTCCGCCCTCCCCCACCCCCACACTCTAATCTATGCATGCACCCAACCGATCTCATAGAGACAAAAAGAGAAACATGATCGAGCTAGAGAAAGACGGGTAGAACGAAAGAAAGAGGATAGATTATTCCATTAGGGATAGTGTTCTAATCTCTCTCTCTCTCTCTCTCCCTCTCGCTTCATCTCTCTATTTCTCTCTCTCCCTCCCTCTATATGTCTATTCTTTGAACTGACTACGTTGTTTATCCCTTTGTAGTATGATAATCGTACATGCATTAAGCTCATTCCATTGTCAGGCAGAGGGAGTTGACAACTATCCTTACACGTGTATCACTGCGTTGTTCATAAATAAACACAATACGCACATAATGCATTTATATCTGTATCATGAGCGAGTCTCCGGTGTTGTGTCTTTATTACAAGTCATAGGATAGTAATGCATTTGTTGAATTTTTAGGAGGAACACACACAACTGTTACTGGTTACTGTATCACCCACTGCCAACGGCTAGTATATACATATTCATGAACGAAGGACAACAAACTTACAGTGTGTACACAGTCCACCGCGCCATGACCAGTTCCATGTCAAACCAGAAACACTTACCATTCTTCATCAACACAGTTGCAAAGTAACACACGCCGCACAATTGAATCAGAAGAAGTTTTTAGTTTGTGGAATTGATTGTCTCAAAGACCTTTCGGAGGCTTGCAAACAATTTTAGTAAATTAGCATTATTTATATTTAACAACCATTAAATGAATTGCAAAAAAAAAGAATACAATATTGATAGAATATCATAATATTATTTTGTGAATATAACGACTATAAGACATAAGGGCCCGTTGCTCAGAATAATTTTGGAACCTGTACAAGTTTAAGTCCATTTCATAAAACACCTTTATCGCTACAATGCTTGAAAATATGGTTAGAACAACTATTGTAGTGATACAAGTGTTTCATGCTACCAGACTGACATTTGTAGGCTACAATTGTTCTGAGCAACGGGCCCTTACATCGTTCTCACCACCATCAGTACGATTAAATATATATTTAAAAAAACCCACAACGAACGCATTAATTAATAAATTGAAAAACAATATTACAATCACGATAGAACATTATACAAATGTTTATGTAAAAATAACGAAAATATAAACAATCTATCAGCAAATCATTGACAATGGATGAGCACATTATTCCCATCTCGTATTCCTTCTACAGATTATGTTCATCAACATTTTAATAAAGTATCAGTTTGCCTCTTCCACATTCACAAAATAAATATTATTTCAGAATTACACGTACTTCAGTTAGTCATTATCACATCATCCAGCATCATTACCTAGCGTATTCTGTCTGTAAAATACACAATGTCGTGCTTGCAGCCCATCGTTTTCGTATTCACGTCTAGGTTAAATATGCATTTTATGTACTGACCGAAATAATCCAGCGTATAGAAATACAAGTAAATGTCTCACCTGTTTAATCTAAGATTGGCACGTTCTTAATATTTAAAAATGCGCCATTGTCCTTAATATGGTCTTGGGATGCTACACACGAAGAGCTCAAGCACAAAAGTAGTTACCAACACGGAATGAGGCAATATAGAACCGCCCATAATCTCTGTATCAAACGAGATTTGCCAGATCGTGACGTAACGGCTATGGCGTCATGCTGAGGGGTAGCCTCACGATGACTCCAGTGGGGGCTAGCCTTATTTCAATTGGAAAAACAATATTTTAGATTTCAGAATACCGTGAATAAATAAAATAAATTTCGTTTTTAAATTGATAAATGGTAGTATACTAATATATATAATATATTAATGTTGAAGATATGTAACAAAGGCTATTTTCAACGTGTTACGAAATACTAGTATACACAGTTCAGTCAATATCATAATATATATATTTATATATACACCTTGTTAGAAACTATTATTATGCTGTCAACTTTAACGTTAAAATGACAAACACATACTGTCTTGAATGTAATTATCTGTGAACTTATTCCAGTCAATAACTTGAAAAGCGATAATAATTTTTCTTAAATCATGTACATTACTATATTCAATTTGAAAATAAGAAACTATTGTTATATTTTCAACTTTATTGTTAATGTTATTAACGTAAAATGATTTTAATTAGCACTGTATTAGATATGTATTTTTCTGACAAACCTCTATGTGCCGTTGATAAAGACTGCAAGAAATTGCAAAATCATTTTGATCAATTACCATATCTGAACCTACAAATTGCTTGCTTGCTTAAATTGATGACACTATTAAACGATTTGTCGACACAATTCATGAAACTATTATACGGTTTGTCGACACAATTCAAAGTGCAATTGTGAAATATATTCATTTTCAAGGCCTTTTGAAATCGAATACCTCTTCAGTTGTAAACTAATACTATTGATATACATACGCTTTTAAACCAATACAAAGAATTCGACCACATTGTTAGCCAGTCTGTCCGCTTGTCGGTATTATATACTTCCGCCGTCGTGATAAATACCGTTCACGACGTCTGCTCAGTGTGAGATATTGAACACAGACACAACCTACTGGGTTGGTCAATATTTCCTCACAATATTCAACCACTTTCTGCTGAGTTGAACTAATGCATTACTCTATGGCCCTTATGTGTAAACCATATGTCTGGAAATTAACATTATCGAAGAAACCCAAGTTGTTTATCAGCAGAATTTCGGAGATAACTAAAAGAAGATCTATAATGTTAATTTCAACGTAGATTCAATTATCCGTAAACCAGCTCCTTTCATTCTGAAACCAGTTTGCACATTCCGGAAATATGGTGGTTTTTTTCGGTCAGCGGAATATTCAACCAATCAGCGGTTAGTATTATTATGCTACCTGATGTGATGAAGCCAATCTACTGATCAAATATACACATAGCAATGTACAACTTGGCGAAATGTATAGTCTACTACATGGTGGTAAACAGCACCAATGGACAATACTAGCAACTAGTTGGTATCGATGTGTCAAGTGCATACGACAGTGTCATCAGATACGACACTTTGACCCATATGTCCATGTACTAAAATAATTAATTATTCAGCATTACTGATTAATAATCAATATTAATTCTCACGAAGGTCACAGGACAGATGAGAGAGAAAAAAATACGGAAGAGAAAGAAGCGCAAATATTCTTTGCTCGAATTATATGTTCATACATCGCAAGGTATTACAAATCGATAACTATTGAAAGTAATTGTTAGTCACGACAAATACGACAAATCTACTGTTGTAGTTGTGAATCCACCATGCGAGGCACAGCTACAACAAAGGTTAAAAGCATCGAGCGTCGGTCTTTGCACACGCAGCCATTGACAATCCTGATTGTGCGTTCCCCGATGATGTGATATGCTATCCCGTCAAACCAGAAATTGATTTCGTCTTGCTTGAACGCACTGATGCGCATGCGTAGCACGCAAGACTAAGTTTGGAGTAGATATATTGAAACGATTGATCTATTATGATTTAGTTCTACTACTAGAAAGCATTTGACATGACATTCATGATTGTCGCCATCGGGAAAAAAGGTATCGATTTATATAAATATAGACAACCTTTGGCGTACAACCTTTGAGGTAATGCAACCTCGCTTTGCTGTGAATAAGGCTGGAACTGAACACAATGGCAAACGTATACAGTCGTAACATGCATATATCTACGGGTATTTCAATATGGTAATCTCTGATTATAGAAGTATTAACACTCCCAATGATAATAACATGACCAATGTAGATATTATGTTTGGAACATTAATGACGTTAGTTTAGAAATTTAATTAGAGCTGGTACATTTTTATGACTCCATTATTGTCGAATGAAACCATCTTGGTTTAAATATCATAGATAACTCGATGGAAAATTACAATATTTATGCATGTTGATACTTAAAATTGTTTTACCATTAAGTTAACGCTCAGCATGTGTATGCATACAGACATTTATTCAATGTTATTGTACACGAAATATATATAGTAAGTTTGTTTAATAACGGCACAATGCCGGTTTTTACGTTTTTATTTCCTTTCTAGATCTATAATCACGTCCAAAAGAAATTATGGCAAGTTAAAGTTGATGTAAATCATAATTGCTTGCATCAGAAATATGAAATGACTTCTAAAGGTTTAATACACACTAACAAACTATCAATATTTTAAACAAAATCATTCTTTTGAAAATATTATTTATATGAAAAATATATTTCAAAATGTTTCCTGACATATATCTACCAAAATTGTTGCTTCCCGTTTCATCTAATCGAGTCGCAGTTGATCTTTCGAATTTAGAAACGATATTCTGAGGCTCTAACACGCAATACTCTCTTTTGAATCATCTATGTTCTGCTGCGGACTGTTCTACTATTGGAAAAAATCTAACCGGTATACAATAAACCTCTCTGGCAACAGAGATAACACTTTCGTCCGTTATAGTGTTGCAGAATTCATGATACGGTCCCAAAGTGCATGTAGATGATACCATTGATATCACACCCTGACATACCCGTTCGTGTCAACAACAATATGCAAATGAGTTGCATATCGAAAAGGAAATTGCTATTTCAACTTATGTTGCATAATTTATAACGGCATACTCGGTTTTAGATGCAGATAAGTGATGCTGCGATCTGCTTCGAAAATCACACGCTTTTGTTTTTTATTATTTACAAGCTGCCTAAAGCTTGAATATATTAGCACCATTATTGAAACTATTCCCGTTTCGCGTTAGAGCACCCGAGTTTTGGTTGGATCAATTTAGACAATTAATGGTAGAAAACACACGGCCTAGTGAGAGTCTTCAAGTGGGAATAGCATACAAAGGACTGAATTGTCACTTCATGGTCATTAGCGGATTGCCATTTTAACGTCATTTTGCGTGATTCCGTCGTAGACCGGGTATTATAAGACCAGGATGGCGGGACAATTAACTTTAGAGCACCGGGGCAGACATGGGATCAGCGTGGAAACTTTTGATCTGTCTTTCTCCCTCTTACTTTAATTGGAACAGTTCGCGATCATTTGTTGCCAAATAAAAACACGAATTTCTTCCCCCGAAGCCATCAACCGGATGGAAATGTCGATAATTTGGAATGGGCTTGCACCTGGAACGAAATACGACGACGACGTATAGCGAGTCTCAACAATCTCTAATTCGCCGCCTAATTCCTTATTTTCAGCAATTGAATTCGCTCGGTTAGTTAATTCTAAAAGTCGTTTTACTGGAGGCATGAATATCGTTTGTGTTTATCAGTTCCGAATTATAAACTAGGCCAACAAAATCCAAACTTTTGTGTGTCGTGCAGAAGACATCACTGGAAGAAGCGCACACAAAGTGGGGCATTTTACGTAAAAGTCACGCAGGAAAAAAGATCAGATACAGTGAGTTGATGAGTAGTCTAAACATGATAAAACAAGTAGGCGTTCTAGCTCTTGTGATCCAATATCGTAATTAAGGACGAATAAATCTTGTAATGATAGAACGCCGATGGAATCCACTCGTTATAATTCGCTTTTTCTGTGTGTGTGCATGTGGATGAGATAGCAGCTACGTGCAGGCGATGACAATGAGCCGATGCTGTAGGGTTGCGTGACAGTCGATCAGAACCAGTCTAGAGTCAGTTCCGGAAGCACTGGAGGAGAGTTATGCAGAACACGGGGTGGTACATGATACTGTAACATGACACTGGTTTATCAAGTCATACAGAGGCTCATACCAGTGCATATACTAACTATAATATTTCAGACAGTAAAATATGCGATGTGTACATACAAGTACAACACAAAGTAGATATAATAAAAAAGAAAAAGAGAAAACGAAAACAAAGGTACAAACAATATTAATCTTCTGTTCAAAACCTTTAAGATACTCTTAGTGTTTTATTAATTATTTCTGTATGCATTAATGAACAATTCCTCTCTAGATCTTACGTAATATCATCCGTATTAATCTATTAACCACATCCAGTAACTTGGGCAATGGTTCAAGCCCTATTGCGATCATTCCAGTTACAATCTCCAGGCAAAACGTACACGAAGCTAAATCCATGTTCACAATCTGCGCGTTGGTAAGTTTGATTATCACTTAATGTGCAATAGCAGCAATGCCAACCACTTCGTCATATGTATGCAGTATTGGGACATATTGCCATACATTTGATGAGCATGATTGATATCAGACAGAATGACAGAAAAATGTATTAGCACAAGCCATTACAATGGCCTCTGGCCATACAAAGTAGTATGACTAGGATGGACATATATATTGTTGCGTATTTCTAAGCTGAATTCCTAAATAGATATATCTAGATAATTGTTTAATATGGCTAGCCCTGTCTTAGAGTTGAATAAAATGGACACATTAGGATGAAGTGATATTCGTCTTCAACATCGTGCAAGTACTATCTTTCAATACGTGGTAAACGTGCGCTATCGTGTCTACCAGTTTCAATACATTAACTGATATACACAGAAGTATAAACCATGTCACTAAAACAATCAATACTAGCATAATTAAGCATGCAATATTCTCTGCAACAGGGTGCGAGAGGATTTTGGTGACATCGTCAGCATTTTCCTCTCTCATTATGCAACGACTGTCTCCTTCCTCTGCACCCTCCCCCACCCCCGCATTTACCTTAGACCACCTATTCTAACAATACATTCGCTGCAACGTTACGTATGCTTGATCAGGGCTGGTATAGAAATCAGAATGGTGATAAACTCGGATAAATCATACCCGGATTACTCACGCGAAATAATGCGGTGACGAAGCGTAAAGTTTTCCTTTGAAACTGGCACACGTGCGCTCTCAATTTATTTTGTTTCGGAAAACGCATAGGACATTGACAACCGAAAGGCCTGGGTTATTGTTGAACCGTCAGTTGGAAGTCACCATCAGTTCATCAGCGGATGCAGAGTGTGAAACACAACGCGCACGTGAGCAAAAATTATTGACTAAGAATCATCACCCGTTTTCTCGGTGCCGACTTTTTAAACTAACCGACGGTGTGCTTCCGCACGTGTTCCTTAAACCACTACTGCGCATGTCTGGAATACTAACCCGAATTACGAACTAAATTTCTACTCTATTAACTTCAAGGGTGATTTCTAGTCTCATCGTCGACTGGGTTCAACCGCACGAGACGCAGTCAACCATTGTTCGGTGAATGCCGAAGAATCCCGACATTTGAGTCTGGCCGTCGCGAGATTCTGCTCACGGTGTTCCATCGTTGTGGTATCGACTGGGGGATTGAGTCCTGGATTTCTATTTGAAAGATTAAAGGCTGAATTCGAAATCAGTCGTAGTGGCCAGAGTTGGTAGGAGATCTCCCTGAACGGTTGTCTATAAAACTGCATCCTCTGTACTGTAGACTGTGGCTAGTAACTGGCTGGGAGGAGGAAGGATTATTTTAGGTGAATTGAAAAAAAAATATCTTTAAAAATACATTAGCATGATGCACATAGTGGCACCACAACTAAACAACATCGTCATGTCTCATCGCTTATAGATGACCTATATTTCCATTTCAGATTAGATACCAAGTGTACTTCACTTACTACGATATATCTTGATATACTATTACAAAATGCGAAATTGACAAATTTGTGAAATGTTGGTCATCATGCAATCTATTATTTGTATAATTTTCTAAAGCAAAATAATCGAACAGTATTTGTAAAACCGGGCACTACAAGCTAATACTACAGTTACATTGACATGCCATCTACTATTTGTATAAATTGCTAAAGCAATATTATCAAACATTATTTGTACATCTGGGCTCTACAAGTCAATGCTACAGTTATCCAGTCGATATACATGCCATGTTAGGACTTGTCATTTGTGATAATATTAAAAATAGATTATTTTTTTTAGAAAAATAGAACACTATTTGCGTTTTCTTCTGGTTCCGGTTATATGAACCTACTATATAGTACACATAGTATACAGTACATTGTGTGTGTGTGTGTGTGTGTGTGTGTGTGTGTGTGTGTGTGTGTGTGTGTGTGTGTGTGTGCGCGCGCACGAGTGTGTTACAACTGAGATGGCCATACATGTAGAAATACAAGTTATTCCACTAGAAAGCAAGTAACATTATTTCCTTGATAAAGATAGTGAATCATTTTGGTTTCAGCTCAAGTTTCACATCCGGGTATCCTCTCCGGAATACAAGTAGATTATTGCCTCAAAATATCCTGCATCACGTCTAGACAATGGCTACCGTCACCACTGGAACTCGATGTGGTTGTATTTCATTCAGGGTAACCGATTTGTGAGGCAGCTACTCATCATACTTGATGCACTGAAATTATGACGTTTGAAGGAGACGTTTTTGAACTCGTGTACTCAGAGTGGCTAATTTGCGAAGACTTTGACCGAGTAATCGACATCTGACGAACAGCAACTACCAATCATTTAGAACTATCCGATCCAAGCGAACATAGAGTTTGCCAGAAGAAAGGTGACATAGTTGTCGGGACCTCAACATTCACAGGACTTTTGCATTTGTCATGTAACGTTGTATTAATAATTAAATGTATTTATATCAACTGGCTCTCCTTCTTATATATTCTGTCTGCTATCCTTTTTTTAGTGTATAATGTCGATATGATATTGTCAAGATAATATAATTATAATGGTATCGAGTGCGTCTCCAGCAAAATGTAACCTGTTCCATACTGCTGGACATAGGTGGATCCAAGTATCGTGTTGCATAATAAATAACGCACGCTTTTACAGAGAGTGCTAAAAAATAGTTTTGAACTCTGTGAAACAAATACGATTTCGCTTGCACATGTTCAAATAGCAGTCTGCTTTAACATGGATATATTAAATGTTGCATACGATTATTTTCAGTGTAAGCGCGCGGTGTTATTTCTGAAGAATCAAACTTCATCCGTGCAGGCATTGGTTGCACTGAAATTACACCGATCGCATATTTGCAACTTGGTCGTGTCTTACTTGTAGGGAAATTCGATTTTAATCACATTGAATTGAAAAAACATTCACAGTTATATACCGATTGGTATACAGTCTTTCATCTAGGATTCGGTGGGGAGAGGAAATCTGACTAGCATCTGCGCATGATCGGAAAACCGCATGCCCAATGAGATTTGCATATTCACTCCTGAGCTGTTATGGTGGTTTTTACAACTGATAGCTTCCGTATGCTGCATGGAGAGCGTATACGAATAAATAAAGTTTTTCATCAAAATTCTAAATGCCATGAAGATACGGTAAATTTGATGAAAAAAAAGCTAAAATATAGAAAGCACAGGTGCGATGTTAAATCCATCAGCGATTTCGCACTCGCACACAAAACCCATCGCATAGGACAATATGCTAAGCAAGAACGCATATTTTCTCATAAAATACCATCTATTTTTGCTATTTGTCGATCGTAAATTCAATTTCAAAATATTTATGACTTTCATTTGAAACGAAATAAACCACATAATCGTTAAATCGTCCGTTATAATGATTTATCAAGACAAACTGTATAACGTGTTATGTTTATGCAATATTTATTGACGGAGAAATGGTTTAAATAACTACGAGTTCCCTTTTCCTATTAAGCGTAGAGCAGGCTTCCGAATGAAATAATCCATGATCCTTGTGATAAATGGCGGCAGTGTTTTGTTTTCAGTCATAAATATTCCAGTATTTCCGCATGACTGAGCCCGATTCGAAATTGATATGATGGTTCACGTCGAATCAGTCTTTAATCAATACCGATATTGACACGGGATAATGTCTCGACTTCGAATAGCGATGCTTACTGAATTGCGGCTTGGAAACAGAATATAAAACTATAGGAAATGAAGTGATATAAATCTAGAAATCAAACTATAAATTCTTTAGGTTATACGATAATTTCCTGTAAAAATAAATTAACAGACTATTAAACAACATAATATCCATGAATTTTTCAAAATGTCATTTCTTACCATCTTATGCACCATTCCAAACGCTAGCAATTATTCGTTAATTTAAAGGCATACAATCACAGATCGCTGACCAAGATAATATGGTCAAATGACTTTCTATCTGAGACTACTTACATTTTATTTGTTTACCCACAAGTTGTTATGTACTGATGTACCTATTCCTCAACACTCAATAATTATTTAAAAAATATGTAATATTTTAAATGAACAAAGGGAACGTAGCTCTAATGATCTTGTCTCTGGAATATCTTTCATTGAGTTCCTCACAGTGTTTGTGACTGAATTTTAAGTTTGAGGGTTTCAATGCGGGAAGCGATAATACACTGTAATCGATGAAGACATCGCGGTTTGCTAAGAATTTGAATTTTCCCAGTGCTGTCATCATATACGTAAGGCTTGTTCGCGATAGAAAAGCGATGATACGTACAATAATTGCAAATAGAAATAAAAATCTGTTAGTGTAGGCATTTAACAACCAACATTACCAAGTTACCAACCGATATAGCATGGCTCACAATGTGGTCAACACACATCACACCCGACTTCATATGTCTATTATCACTAATACAGACAGACAGACAGACAGAAATATGTTATTGTAAGTGTCACATGGTAGGATATATAAAAATAAACAAATTTATAAAACGTTGTAAAATTCCTACCATCCATCCAAGCATTGACTTACGAGACACTCTACACATAGAATAACACACGCATGATAATAAGAATATAAATATATAATACACCATACGTAATTGCAAATACTTTAGGTGTGACAGTTAATTTAGAGGTGACAGACATTATCAGCAAGAGTACCTATTATTTTAGTATCATAATATTAGTCTGTGTAAACATTAGGAACATCTCCATGTCGATGTTATCTGAAAACATTCATTCACTCAATTAGAGCAAATATACTGTATCATAATGTCCACTACATTGGTGCAGTTATCCCTCATCACTATAATATATAGTCATCAGATCGGATAAAATGTCACGAGGGATCGTTTTCCTCTTGCACCGTAGGCGGCATCCCTGGCCGTGTGTTTATTCAGGCGAGCTTGAAGCTGGTCTGTCGGCAGTATTGACATGATATTGACTAGAGACGCCCTATCAATTATCAAAGAACAATGTAAGTGATATTGACATCTCCCTGTAAAAATAAATGTTTACGAACGATCGACGGAAGGAATTTTTTTCTGCATAAACATAAACACTATCCTTAAACCCTGACGAAATAACAAATCCCCGATCAAGTTGTAAAATCTTAGGATGTAAATACGACCATTTTTCTTTTAAAATGCCAACCCTAATGCACCAATGAATGGAGCGTTTGCGTGCTTGGTGAAAACATAGAGTTTTGAAACTTCATCTATCCCTGATGTTTTAAAATGACTTATTGCACACATAAATCAACTTCCTGTAATAAGCTTCTGGTTGAAAATGGTATATATATA
>JAUTBQ010166466.1:0-12156 GCA_032361185.1 Lepetodrilus ovalis | reverse complement strand
CAGACAGACAGAGAGACAGACAGACAGAGAGACAGACAGAGAGAGAGGGGAGGGGGGCAGAGAGAAAGAGGCAAAGAGAGACAGGCATAGAGGAGAAGAGAGAGAGAGAGAGAGAGAGAGAGAGAGAGAGAGAGAGAGAGAGAGAGAGAGAGACAGACAGAGACAGACAGAGACAGAGAGAGACAGAGGGGAAGAAAGAGAAGGGAAGAGAGAGAGAGACAGAGGGGAAGAAAGAGAGAAAGGGAGACAGACAGAGGGGAAGAGAGAAAGATAGAAAGAATGAGAGAGAAAAAAGGTGTGAGCGAGAGAGAGAGAGAGAGAGAGAAAGACAGACAGATAGAGAGAAAGAAGCAGGAAAGAAATAGGTATAAGGGAAAAACAAGAAACAATGACAGATAGTGAGATAGCTAGATGGATAGAGTAAGGTAGATGGAAATAAAGCCAGAGAGCAAAAGAGATAGGCAGAAATAGTGAGATGTAGGCTATGTTTTGTGGTAAATATGTGATGAAATATATATTTCTCCTTAGTAACAATATGTTGGTATGACCATGGCTTAACATACAATTCTTTTACTTATTCACATATATACTGGATAATACTTTGGAGTATATGTATCATGAACCTAATGCATTATATTTTACCTTTTGATGTGTTTTGTTGGAACTATTTATTATAGTACAATAATATCATAAGTGCCCTTAAATCTTTTGATACAGTATTTAGTACTAATGAGCCATTTCTATTTAGCTTCGGATTAACAATTAGAACTAAGAGTACTTTTCAATCAATATAGCAATATCATTCAAATGTCAAAGAGTACTTTTCATTCAGAGTAGCACTAACACTTCCAAATAGATCAGTACTTTTTGATCAATAAAACGATTGAAAAAACCATTTCAAAGTACTGTTCATTCAGCTTAATACAGTGATGATATCAGCAAGAATTCAGAATTGTAAGTTTCATTCAACACTGCGAGGAGTACCATCATCCACATCACAGAGCAGGAGGTACCCTTCCTGTCAAAATTGCCATCCATCCACGTCCTACCTGTCCGGTCGCACACCGTACATCAAGTCCTCGTGTAATAAACTGTTTCAGAAACCGCATAACCGTGCCCGTTACATCAAAAATCTATATATCTAAAGATAACCCTACAGAGGAACCTGCCGCAGTAAATGTGCCAAAGTATATCGATCGGCTGCCTAGAATGGCACACTGTAATCACTATTTCTGTGATAGGTATTCTATTCCGGGAGAGGAGACCTATATGTGAACACTGACCATTAAACCAAGGTCTTGGCGCCCGTGGCATGGTGACCCGAGTCACCATGTTCTCCACGGATGGCGACAAGAACACTCATAATTATCATCCATCTTCTGCCTGATATTAATTACAATGGCAGAGATACCTCCAGGAGATGTTTGCAGTGTGGTATGACAATATAGCGTAAGAGTATGCTTGTCGTCACTGTTTTATGCATGTTGACATTTTTCTTGTCGGAAATATAAAATTACAAAATTTGGAATGAAACATATCGATGATCTCTGGTTTTGTTCTTAGAAGACGTAATTTTTTATGTTAGTTTGAGAGTCGTGCAATTAAATTTTATTTTAATACTTATTAGCATGTTTCAATGTGACAATATAATATTAAATTAAGGCAATTGTAATAAAATAAGATAACATTAACATATTGGTATTAACTACTATATACAATTATATTTAGAATAATTTCTAAAAATGAAAGGCAATGACAAAAACCAGTGTACTGTATGTGCAATCTAATACAATTCTGCCATATGGAATGTATTTCCACTTTTCTATTTGGAAGTTCATTTTGCACATATGATGATAAAGGAAAATACATAGACATTCACCACACATGCACACTATATACATAATGAAACATAGTTGACATTTTACTTTATATTAAAAATACTGGTTTTAAAAAAAAATCAGCATTTTTGTTTTTAGGACTGGGATTATGATTCTTAACCAATTTTCAACAGGAAGGTTACCCAAATCAAACAATCCTTTCCTATGTGCAAGTTGATAATTTAAATGATATGTTACAAAGAACATACCCAATACTTAAATACTTGAAATTTTACATCATTTGTAAAATAAGCTAAAAAAGTTCAATAAATCCAGGAAATTTGGCACTGGGCTTATGTTTTTAACCAAATTTTTAACAGGGTCCATAAATCAACAGTCCAAATATAATCTGACATATGTCAAAGGAGAAACACAAATAATATGATGATTTTGATTGATAACTGAACCTGGTTGTTGCTATAAGTGTCACATTTATGATGTGCAAGCTTTGTGCAACCCATATTCTCGTATGTTCTCTACTTTTAAAAGTATGTTAACTACCTTACGGCATTTATCAGCATTGGGGGGTTCATAAAGAAATGTTCCATGACATAAATATTTTTTAAGTGGAGGATTTTATTTCTGTTTTATTAATGAGGAATAAACAAATGTTTGTAAACTTTTTGTAATAACTAAATAGTTAAAAAGTTTAAAAAAATATTAGGTGTCATTTAACCTGTTTTTTTTTTTTAGTATTAGTTATGACCAGTACTTTGCATGGCATTTTGAGTTGTCTCCAGCATGAAAAATGTTAATATTGCTGTCCTTATATGGAACCTATCCATAGGAACCTAACAGCTTGACTTTACCAAAGTGGAAACGTGACAGTGACTATTTCAATATACAGAGTGTTAAACAGGAAAATTGCACACAGATTTGTCTAAAAAACGTTGAACTTGACTCAATGAACATTGCAAGATGATGTGGGAAATTACTGGAACTTGTTCTATATACTACTGTATGTGAGCAGGTGCTATATCACTGCATTGGTGTCAGAGAAACTTTCTATTGTTATCCTAACCACACTCCTTCATTACATTTATAACACTTTGAAAAGGTACTCTTAATTATATAATATTATACTATTATATATCATTGTTCCTTTATCTACCAATAATATTGAACCATCCCTATAGAATTGCTGCAATCTTGCTGCTCACTTATGATATTCTGGTTACGTTATACGTTACAGGATGCTGCCATGACACACATTGCATCACTATGTAACATTTTTACAAGTTGTGCACCCTTCATTTCCACATGATAGGCAGATAATATTTACATTTAATTAATTTTAAATTACATTTTTCATATAAAAATACAAAATTGGACTTGCTTTACAAATATAGCTTCACAGCTTGATGGGTCTCCATCACACAAGAGTCTGCGAGTAATAAAAAAAAAAGTAATAATTTTAAAGTTGATTAAATGTACATGGGATACAACACATGGCATTGCCTGCATCACTGAGTCTTCAACTAGCATGAACTACGCTACATAGCCTACTAATACTTCATACCTAAAAAAATTAAACAACATATGTTTAAGATTCAAATTACTAACTACAAAATGTCTTGAAAATCAACTTTTCCATATTAACAAAATTAATTTAACTTAAATTAAAAACTTTAACTTAACTAGTTTCTGAACATTTTTCAATATAAAAATTATTAATTTTTGTCAACACTCAACATATCAATCTCACCCTATAGACTGTTAATAACTTTTAAGGAAAATATAACTTGAGTCACTATCAAAGTCACACAATGTCAGGTTTTTCAGAAATTTAATGTCTACACATGATAGGTATATATACATGTAATTGAATGATTACAAAAATAATAATAATAAAGTTTGTATAATTTATTAATAATAAAGTCATATTTAACTTTTTACTATAATAGAGAACAATTACTTTTTCGATAATATGGAATTCTGTGAATATGAATGAATAAATCTGTTGGAGTATAAAACAAAAGTCTGCAGTAGAGATTAATAACAGTTTTGATATATGAACAAGTTTTAATTAATTTTTTAAAACACTTATATCATCTGTTGGTCATCCACCCTAGATTATGACTCTTGCCGCTATTTTGGTAATTTCTTATCCATTCAAAGGTATGTGCTTAAATTTGTTATTAAGATTACGTGCAAAATTATTTTTACATTGCGACATTACAAATTGAGAAGAAATTAATGGTGTACGGGTGACGTAGATGATGTGCCAGTTTATTAGTTTAACCCTCTTGCGGCTGAAGACAACCACAGATGCCCAATAGATCAGTGATAGTGATTAATCTAGCTGGGAAGTGGTTAACTAACCACGTAATCTCTACACTGTCAACGACTGGTACGCCTAATATTATCACTGCTTAAAATGTACACCAATGTGTCTACAGTTACTTTGTCCCTAATAAATAAAAATAAATTGTCTTCACACAATTGCCAGAGGGCAACTGAAAGCCAATAACAATAAATCAACAAAACAAAGCATACTAACCGATTCTTAAGCCTATAATGCTCATCCTGATAGGATCGTGTTATGGAAGTGACCCATCGGACCGTGGACTCAAAAAAAGATATATACATACGTATACCGGTGTATGTGCAATGGAGGTGCAACGTTAAACCTCCTATAAATCTCAACAATGAATATCTCCAGCATGCCGAGTGAGTAGGCCTTTTGTGCAAAGCCTGGCTGCCAAAAAAGAAGATGGGGGTTGGGTGAATGAGAGGTGGGGGAGGGACGTGTTATATAATCTGGCCGTAGCTTGTCCTACAGTACACCCAATACTCCCCAGACTGTTCACATATATATTTAAGGTTGCAGTTGAAAGTTTGCTATTGCCCAACTTTCTGAAGTCTCACTGCCGATGGTGGAAATGAAATTGCCGGCCTGGCCTAGATTCTCTTGTTACTAGGCCAAGCAGTGGGACTTCATAATGGAGGTTAAGTTATGCAAGAAGTGACTGACAGCCAAACGCATGTAACGGACAACTCCGTCTTTCCGTGTCATTGCCAGTGGTGACACTCTGTCATGCAAGCCGGCACGAGTCTCTGTCTCGAGTCTCTCACAGAGACGGACCCCGCAATCCACAAAAGAATACATTAAAATCCTCCCATAAACCCGCGGCCGGGTCGTAGTGACCCAATGCTGTAATATCGTGCATGGTTAAAAACTTGGGTTTGTTGACCCAATACGCATGTTTGTTCCAACACAAAGTGCCACACTCCCTCGCACTCTGGCCATCCGAGATCCTGTCCAATCACAACGTAAATACACTCACCTTCAGATTCGGTAATCACAACAAAAAAAAATTAATTAAAAAAATTAAATCGTAAATTAAAGTTGAAAAACGTGAAATATAGTAAGTAAAGGGTGTACTTACCAGCTGTGGCGTTATTGCCAGGACTAGACATCTCATGGGGAGTACTCTGTGGAAGAGAAGAAAACCGCCATGTGTAAAAAAGTCTATACCCTCCACCTCTCCACTACAGCACTCTCACATGCATGAGGACAGCAGAACAGCAGGTTCACTGCGCAAGAAATCTATATGCATGTCGATTGTGTTAAACAACTGCCTAGGCAGAAGAGAGTGTGTGTATGTGAGAGAGAGAGAGAGAGAGAAAGAAAAAAAGATTGGTCACAGTGACACAAGTTATCTCCCTTTTGCGAAAAGATAGCACAAAGATCTGTGGCAAATTTTTCTCTAAGAATTATCAATAAATGAAAATGCTCGTAGTGGGAGGGTTGACATACCTCGACAAGAGTACGCGCGATGGGGTGAAATATCCTCATCCAATCGGCGTAATTTGTGTGAGAGAACGAGAGAGAAAAAAGACGATTTTTTGACGTTACGTCGTGCTACACAGAAAGTACACCTGACTTCGTAATGCTGCACTGTGCATGCTGCATGTGCAGCAAAGACGGCAGAAGTGGGATACTACGCCCAATAGTTGCAGTGTTTTTACGCCTGCGCTGTCAATGTGCACTCAAGCAAAGGCTATCCACAGCAGATCTGCACAGCATAAAAAATAATTTGAAAAGAAATCATGCATTCTGCATTTGAAGGCCGAGATTAAAATTGTAAAACGTAATTAATATAGTGTGCCAGCCTGCTATACCACAACTGCATGGTTCATTATGATTGATGTGAATTTTCTTGCATATGTTAACTTATCTAATATGGTAAAATATGATGAAAACGGATATGTATACCCAACTTCAAGCCTGGGGGAAGGTATTAAGAAAAAACTATCAAGAATGTATATACAGTATGTATATAGCTAGCTGAATGCAACAATATGGAATTATGCAACAAACGTTTTTGGACAAGAAAATGAAAAAAACTGGGTCACCAGACTTGCCAATCCAGACATACGCATTTTTTTTACATTCCTTTCCACTTGAATGACGTTGTAAATAAAATGACAAGGTTACCACAGGGTATCTGAATCACTGATGTGTCAATCAAACTATATATTTTTAATAACCATTGAGAAAAAAATATGTATATACATATTAAATGAATTTATATATCTATGACAATTAGTGTAAAAAGTGTTATGAACATTGGTTAATAAAGTGTTTGAAATGCAGAAAATAATGATGGGGCCATTCTCCATAGACCCAATGCTAATTACGTCAAATCTGTAATTTGCAAGGGGTCCCATAGATACCTTTAACATTGAAGATTTTCAAATGACCCCCGGGAACCCTCTATTTCAAACACTGAATGTATGAATATACTACACAGTTATATAACTAAAGGTCATTTAATATATTTTTCTAATATATGAGATATATATTAGGTGTGGGTGTGTATACTACATAGAAATATCACTCAATAATTGTGAAAGATATCTTAATTTATTTAACATATCTTATATCTAGATAAAATATTGTTGAATGTTGGAGTGTGATGAGACAACCACGTTGCTATCCTGCCATGATCGCCAAACAGTCAATAATATTCAAAATATGTAACTTTCCAGGAAGTATTTTGTTCACGTATCAAGTAGTGTTTATGCACTTTTATTCCACATCAATACTGCAAGCATTATCATAGTACAACACGCATGCATACACTAAATACCAGGAATCAATCTGACATTTCTTTAACCTTCTCCACACTGTAGGCAAGTGGAGATGCCCTATTTCATCCTTGATTGTAATTAATGATTTCCTCTTTGGATTAACCCTCCATGTTGGGCAACAGAAGATGCCCAATCCTGCAGGAAGAGGGTTAATCAGTCACTGATTTTAGGGCATCTCCGGTTGCCTTTGGTAGGAAGGTTAAATGAATACAACAGGGAGAAGGTCTAATTTGTAACTATCTCATACAAATTCTGGCGTAGTCCTTCAGTTTTCCAATGTCGCCTATTAGATGCACAATTGTTTATTCATCTTGAATTTTAGCATACCGCTGACTGGAAACTACGGGCAAATACACGTGGGTTTTCAATTATGTGTAATCAATATAAAGTTTATATGCATGAAATAGGGCAGAGGTGGTGTATGATGTTGAGGCAATAAACTACTGTTATTACTTTGTAAAATTAGCCATTCAATCCCACCGATAGTTCCTCACGCAAATTGCTCTTTTATTGATATGAAGTATAAACACATTAATTATATTGCAGTACATATACAGTAACATAATAGTAATTGAATTTTTTCAAAGCTGGAATGACATATCTGGGAATTATTTGAAGAAGAAAAGTGGTCGTAAAATATTAAGTTAATGACATATCAAACATGATAATAATTGAAACAAAAATACTACAAACAAAAACATACTGGAAAAGTAACCAATGTACAGATTTTCTGGTTAAAATAATTATTTCTTAAGGTAGATAGCAATCAATTTACTGTCGTACTAAATCTCTATGTCTATATAAATAATTCTTATTGTACTAAATCACTATCTCTCTATACATAATTATTATCATACTAAATCTCTATCTCCCAATAGATAATTCTTATTGTACTATATCTATCTCCTTACCCATAATCCCTAAAAAATAAACATTATCTCCAAACTAATAATATGTATGTTTAATTCCTTATCACTTGCTCATTAATAAGTTACAAATTGCCTGCTTACACGTTTCTTAGAGACAGAGCAGGCAATTTTTAGTTAGCAACTCTAGATATGACGGAAATTATTAATGAATGCTGTAAGCTTCAGCAATATGTGTCATAGAGAATATGTAGAAAATGTGCATGTTAATGTGCATGAATTCTGTATCAGGTTTTGCTGGTGCATGTAAAATACACTACACTATATAATGTATGGCCAGAGATGCATCTCAGCAGGACTACGTGAAATTAAGTTTATGTGAATCAGGAAATTAAGAAAAATAGATTAAAAAAAACAATGATTGGCAACAAACTATATCTTATTAGGACTCTTATTTTTAATAAGTTGGTTCAGGCTAAATCTGAAGAAGGGAAAAAAAGAAAATGAAAAAAGCCACAAAATCATGTCACATTTGTATTTTTGCATAATTATAGTTAGATCAAGAGTAGATACAGATAAATGACTCATGTATGAAACACATTTAGTAATATAGATCTAGTGTTCAATTAATACTGTAGTTGGTATAGTGAAATAAATGCTGCTAAAAAAAACCAAAAACATGAAATGATAAGCTGTTGCCACAGTGTTGTCAGTAGGAATATGATACATGTAATGTAAAATTACAAATTAATGTATTTTGATATTTTTCAGAATTTGGGATCGGAGGATCCGTGAAGCAACTTTAATATTAAAAATAACAGGCCTGAGTATGCAATGGGGCATATAGATTTATTTTTACTGTGGTAGATGCAATAATTAGAATATTGAGTATACAGCCTTGCAATCAAAGCATGTACTGTAGGAAATTAGTAAGTGAGTTATACAGTGACCTGTTTAAGATAAGAGGAAAACCTATGAAGATAACTGAAAACCATATATGAATATAGACATTACTCCCCAAACTTCCTCTCAGGTGAAACCTTATTGCACTCTACAAAAGATCAATATTGTGACCTGGCAAAGATCTTGAATGGGAAACTTTGGGTTTGTAGTTTGATGTGATACATTAGTATTATCCCCACCATAGCGGTCACTCAATAACTCCCTATCTAATCTAGTCACTTCAAAATCATTGCTCCATCTGTTTCACATCATAGCATCACAAGCAGAATCTGGTAAGTATCTGTCTTACCAGGTATGCTAAACAAATAGGAAACATTAATTGGCCTGTAATGCTTCAGGTGTACTTTTTTTATTTAACATTTTCCAATACCAACTTTATATTAATTTTGATGTTGCATAAACAAAGATGGTGGACCTGTCATAAAAATTTCATGTTTGTTAACATTTGGCCATATACTAGGCCAATACTACTTTGTTTCCTTGCTTATATTCCATATATACTGAAACCATATCAATCCAAAAATTTGGGCTATTACTTTTGGATGAATTCTATTTTTCAACAAAGTTTTGTTTCGGGTTGCACAATCAATCATCATAAATGTTTTTCAGTCATCAAAAGTTATACCTATCATAACAAGTATATTTCTTCATGTGATTGCCAAAATACAGTATCCCCTCGATATAACACTGTTCGATACAGAGCAGATTCTGATATAAAGCGGGGTCAGATGTGGATCCCATTTTTATTTTTGTTATTTACCTGTACTATCATATAAGGCGGGTACTATAAGGTGGGGGGTATGTCATGGACCCCAAATTCAGCGTTATATCGAGGGGACACTTTCATATATACCTTTCTTTCACAATGAAGGATAAAACATAATCATTTCAATAGCAAGGAAAAATCACATCGCCTGATATTTAATCCACAGTGAAACCAAATTCTTGCATATGTTATTCTCATTTACATTAATATTACTTATTACATGTATTTGTTAATACTAATTTTTCTTTTTACACGAAACAAACTATTATCTTGTTCTGGCCTGGAAGAGACGTAGGCATATACCATAATATTATTGTTACTACATTACTGTTAGAAACAAGTGGATGTGGCATATATAGCAAAGATCCTAATCATGATTCAACAAGAGACAAGGCTAAGGATTAATGTTCTGTCTGTATCTAAACCACTGAAAACTCTGAAATACAATGATGCCGTTCAGCGAATGCATACAACTGTCATGTCTCTGAATTGCCACGTAACACGCAACTACGAAAAGTCAGAATGTGGGGGACCAAGATGAGATGAGATGAGATGACATGTCATGGCGACACAGAGATTAGGAAAACAAAACCTGTTTGTTTCTTAATTTATTTATGTGCTTCCTCATCTACAGCTGGTCACACTGACAAAAAGATAGAAAGATAAAAAATGTCCTGACAATTTTCAGTATTTAAGACATAATGTCATGGCATATTCCCATGGTTATATTTCCGTTTATTTTCAACTTAAATTGTATTTACTACTCTTCTGTGATTAGTTTAGTTTGTTATCTATCTATACTTGTTCACTCCAGAATAATATTATTTGATTTTACCTATTTTACTATTTTGTTATTTATTCCAACTTTGACTACCGTACCATACAATAATTGTATACTTTTTTCTAAAGTATATGAAAATACCATTTTTACATCTCAGATATCAGGCAATGATGCCTTGGAAATTTATATATTTTTGTAAACAAAACACTCAGACTGCTATAAATATATAAAAAGAAATTTCTTTTTTTTGCTTGTTTGTTTGTGTGGGTTTTTTTAAATGCCAAAGGGTGTATTTTAGGTGAATTTCTTTTTAAAACCATCAATTATAAAATGAAATATTATTTCAAATATTGACTGTCTTCCAAGATTCTGCATTACTACCATTACCGGTAGTGGCAAACCTGGTATCTATTTAAATCCTATATCGTATTCTTTTCAGTACTTCAATGCTCAGCAGTCAATTGCAGCCACATATTTCATTAGGACCCAGGGGATAACACAACCAAAGCAGAGTTTTATTGTAAAAAAGAAAATGAAGGGGTTTGGATTCGTGACTTGAGTCAGGCACGTTAGCTATTACCCAGACAATGATATAGGTACCTGGTCTTGAATCTCATGACCCACAGGATATGCCTCATTCATTAGATACAACAATTCACAAAATACAATATAATATTACGTTATGCTTTGTTTTTCCCATAGGATTATATGATTACTTTTGCTTAGACCATCAGGCACCATGATGGCAGAAAATAAATGTGAAATTGAGCAATTTCCTGCATGTGGAATTCAATAGATGCTGGTATATTGCTGCATTAGTTTGGGTCAAGTCAGGTCAGGTTTGGTCAGGTCAGGTCAGGTCAAGTCAAGTCAAGTCAAGTCAGGTCAGGTCAGGTCAAGTCAGATCAAGTCAGGTCAGGTCAGTGACAAATTAGGTCAGGTCATATCAGGTAAGGTCAGGTCAGACCATTAGGTACCCTATTAGTATATTCCTACCAAGTCTGTTCCAGTAAAATGCAACACAAATAAGTTGCCATATTAAAAAATTGAAAACACAATTGAGCAAAAACAAAGATAAGATTGCATTGATAATATAGACTATTATGATACATTGCATTGATAATATAGACTATTATGATACACAGTAGAAGTGTATTAAAGAAATAACATGTTCTAAAAATCAATATGGCCCTTGCATATATTATTTTCCATTATAAATTGAAAGAATATCTTCAAAACACCAGAAAACTGCCAGCAAGCATTTCACCAAAAATAAACTGGATTCTTCCTTTCTTTCTGTGTTAGAAATATATAGACCTGAATATTTTCAAGTAGGTTTGCAGTAAAGGGTATATATCCTATAACGGGTTACCAAATGTCAGAATGATGACAGCTTTCAGCATACCTGATCGTGTGGAGGAATTACCCATGCACATACAATGTTAAAGACATGTAATCTATTGCTACACACAAAAACAGACCCTGATTATATTGTATCTGGCGATTGATTACACATACTTAGCAGTCCTACAAAACACACGTGTGTAAGGGGGAAAGATGTGTCAAGCAGAATATCCAAGAACCTGATTGGTCTAATGTGACCGCATTGAATGAAATTATGCCATGGCTCTTTAATTACAAAGCATTGGCCCTTTAATCACAAGGTAAGTTGAAATATGTCAAGACATCTCCTCGCTGTACAATGGGCGATTAGTTGCCAAATGCCAACAAGAATGATTAATAACTTGAGGGTAACTAGAAACTCCTACCGGATCATTCTGTAGTAATATATTGGAAACATGGAGA
>JAUTBQ010166455.1:0-12157 GCA_032361185.1 Lepetodrilus ovalis | reverse complement strand
GTGCTGGTATAATGTACGTATGGTGTAGGTTACTGGTATATTGTGTGCTGGTATAATGTACGTATGGTGTAGGTTACAGGTATTGTGTGCTGGTATAATGTACGTATGGTGTAGGTTACTGGTATTGTGTGCTGATATAATGTACGTATGGTGTAGGTTACTGGTATTGTGTGCTGGTATAATGTACTTATGGTGTAGGTTATTGGTATTGTGTGCTGGTATAATGTACGTATGGTGTAGGTTACAGGTAGTGTTCTGTTAGGGTTAGACATGTTCTACTCAAAGACGTTACTTGACTATGGTACAGGATTGAGCAATGCGTGTCACATTCTGCCTTATTATACTTGCACACAGTGCTATAGTGCAGGTGCTATTCGCCGTCTACTTATTTAAACAATAATGAATAATAAATATAGATTGTATTGGACATATTAGTGCGTGATAGTCGCTGCCGTTAGTGTACGACATCGCGTGACTCTGAGAGAACACTAGCTCAGTCTACGGATAACGTTGAGTGTCGGAGTCGGTGTCGGGGTAAGTCACGTACAAGAGTCATCCACCATTGAACGATGGTAGCATCACGAAAATCATAAACACGTAGGCCTGTATATCAACTACGATCATTCCGTGTGTCAAGAAGTTCGTGTGATGGCGTATTTTGTCCTCCGTCGTCAGCATACAAACAAATGCAAATTTTCCTTTTCTGTAATCGGAAGTGACATCGATGCTTGCGTCAATACCAGAAACAGTGGTATGTTGAACAGTGCTAAAAAAAACCGTAATGAAATATTCCTTAACTAATTTGGTATTCGGTTATCTTTGGATCGATGGATTCGGCTTGCTAAGAAATGTGTTTGCTAGTTGTGTGCGACCAGTGGTCACTGCGCTAATGGACAAGCGGAAGTCCGACACCGGCTGCATCCTGTCATCTTCTCCGACTGATGGACATTAATTTATGTCCGCGTGTTAAGCCGTGATTGTAAATTCTGAATTAATTGTATGGTAGAGTCAAAGGGCCACAAATACCGCCGTGCGACACTCACAAGCGATTGCTTGGTAGGACTGGGTATCCTTTCACGAAGCTCTCTTATCTATATACATAAGAGACCATGTAGCACTATCTTAGCAGTGTATTCGCTATCGCTATAGTCTCTTAGTGGATAAGAGAGTTTCGTGAAAGGATACCCTGTATATTATGTGACGTCGAATTCTGAGATTTGGTTAGATTTCCCTAACGTGTTAGACGTGACGTGACGTGACGTGACGTGACGTGACGGAGAGATCTCTCAAGACGTACACCTGCACGCTCCATTCTGAATAAGCCCGCCACCCGTAGATGTTTACGACAGGCTTTGAAATCCACAAACACATATACATTAAAGGTTATATTGAGTTACATAATAAGATACTTGTACAGTATTTAACGACTACTAATGACGCAGTCAAACACCAGACAGACAGATCTAAAATATATTCTGAGTAGGGCAGGCATCACCATCTGTCAACTAAACTACGTTAAGAAAGTACGCTGCATAGGAATCTCTCATTACATTTATGTGTTAGATAATTTATTAACAGTAATAACAATCAGCCCAGACATTAACCACATATACACATTCATAAACTACGAAATTGTCAGTCTGTTAATTTTAGATAGTTGGGCGTTATATTGCGTATCGTGTACTAGTATTTGCTTAGCAGTCTGTACTGGTGGACATTGACTACCTGTGAGACCAGCTGTGATGTACTTACAAATATATCGGTAACGTTTATTACCGCCATTTCACTTAGAACTGCATACAAGGTTGTTTAATCAACACAAAGTGCTCTAGTTGCATCGGATGTGATCTAGCACGTATTCTATCTGCAATACGATCACCTCTAGCAAAGTATGATGTATATCACATAATAGTCTCTCTCACAGACCCTGTTCTCTAATACTCCTAATCGAAATATCTCCTATGGACAAAAGCAAGTCTATATTTTCTGGGTAACAGGGTCTGTTCAAATCTGCAGAATTCACAGACCCGATTTCAGTCTGTTCTGTATCTATTCATCAGCGTATCTTGTAACTGTCGGTTTAATTGTTTACTTTATGGACTGATGGGTCCTTTCATATTCAAATAGTATACATCAGTAGAATTTATTAAAAATAATTTACTTTCATCCTCCGAGACTATTGACAGTCTACGGAAATGTATACAGGCGATTCAAGCAAAGTTCTGTATCATGTATTTACAGTGGAATTGGGACTACCAGCGGTGAACGGGTTTTTAGAAAGTACTAACATGATTTCATATATGTCTAGTGAATGTACTTGGCAGTTGTAGCGGAGAACTTGTCCAAAACGAGCATAAATATATGTGATTGTATACGCCAATGGTTTACTACAAAGCTGTTCATATAAAACATAATACATGCAGTTCTACAGGCGTTCACGAATACGTTACTCACACGCACCTGCTTACAAATAATGAAGTGATTGACTACGGTTAGGAAAAGAAACAGGTAACCATCATACATTATAATAAGCAAGCAAAATCATTTTCTTCTTGTTGGGTATCAGCAACCGTTATCGTAGAGACGTCAAGTATTGTGTACTACACACTTGTATTACTATTATCCCTGACGCTTCAGATTCATGTACTCAACATGCAATTTAACATGCAACTTTGTTCGTGTGTGTGTGTGTGTGTGTGTGCGTGTGTGTGTGTGTGTGCTTGAATCCCTGGAAATGCATTGTTTGTTATTTGATGACCGTCATAGGTATTGTTACACTTGATCTAGCGATGTCAGAAAGTTAATCATGACTACAGTAATATTTACAAATCAGAACGTAATATCCATATAAGGCATCTATTTTTCACCCCAAATTTTGTTTAAAAAATGAAAAGACAAACAGCAAATATACACATTTATTACACTTAATTCAAGTCTACTATTGAGAGTTTTGACTCGTCTGTCCGTTGGATATAGTGATAGCCAACGTCTGTTGCGAAACCATGTTGAGGATCTCCTTCGGAAAGGACGACACGTCTATGGATATTGTTGGTTCTATGACGGACTCCCCACTGTTGTTTCTGCTTCTCGTCAGACTATCCGGCAAGGTCAGAGGTGAAAACAAGTCCAGATCGCCGTTTCTGTTGAAGAAAGAACGCAGCATCTCATCCACGTCGTGAGAGGGCGTCTGATTTCCCGTCGACGAGGACTCGCCAGAAGTGTTCTGCATGGGTTGCACGAGCAAGTTGATTCCAGACTGAGGTGGCACAGGATCTGGAGTTATGGACACCCGCGGGTATTCCGTGAGCGCGTGGACCTCGAGATCGGCCAAGTTCATCCTGGAGGTAGAGTCGTTGTCTGTTGGAATGAACAAGGAAGACACATGTTTGGCCATCTGGCTGTAAGGGTGATCGTCCTTCAAACTGCTGGCGGTAGTAGTCGGAGGCGCAGTGGCGATGCTGTGGTCGCTGGACGGCTGAGCGAACATGTGCTGCGTACTCTGCATCATGCCAGTAGCTTGAAGGGGATTGTTCAGATTCGTTTGAATCGTAGACTCTGCGACCTTACGAGGAGTCAGAGGAGGAGTGGGATGGACTTTAAGAGGAGAGACGGGGACACGAGACCCAGAAGCAAAGCTAGTAGCCACTGACCTCTTGGGAGGATTCGTATTTGCACCGCCGCTCAAATCGTGTGAAGGTTCCTTGTTCGTATTCTGGGAAGAGTGCTGTACAGAAACGATGTCCTGCTGCTGTTTAAGAAGCAACAGCTGTTGAAGCTGCTGCAGAGATATCGGACTTCCTACTGGCAATCGAGGAACACCTACATTCTGTTGATGCTGTTCCGGATTCACAGAGGTTACTTTCACAAACTGTTGCATCTGAGGCCTGTTTGTGTCGGACCACTGGTTTTCTGTTGACAGGGGCATTTGAATTACGGGAATCCTCAGACCGATGCCAGAGTGATCCGTCTGTGCTGGACTAGTCTGGGTAAATCCTTGTGCTGGACCAGGTGGCCCTATCCTCAACACCTGGTGAATTTGATCTCCTATCTTCAACAGTTGAATAGGTTCTGGATTTCCCGGACGTTCAACAGGGTCTTCTCGCCTGTGACTCGCCGGATTATTTGCATTGGAAATATGCACCAAGGGAACCGATATTTCTCCAGAGGTCCCAATATTTACTGGCACGATGTTGATCGGTATTGACATGGTTGTCTGGTCGTTCTTTCCTTGATCTGCTTCCTGTTCTGGTCTGACGTTCATGATCTGCGACGCAGCCTTGTTGACGCCATCTTGTAGCACATACTGAGGTTGTGGAATCCCGAGTTGTACGTTCTGCAGACAAGCCTGCTGAACTTGCAACATGTTCGCTTGCGAGCTGCTGATGACATTTACAGGAATTGATGACATTGTGGAATTTGACGCCTGTGCTGAATGCACAGGTGTTCTGATTTCAGTAAATCCATGCTGAATTTGACCAACGACCCCTGACGCTTTATTTTGTGGTTCTTGAACAGGAACTGCACCATGGTCCATAGCAACCACACCTTTGCTCTGCGAGACGATTGTTGCCGGAGGTGCAAGCATCTTTGTGCGGGGAGCCAGGACGGCAGTGGGAGGAGTGGTGCTGCTAGGCTGGGACTGCAGGAGGTGGGACTGCGTGCCGTGCCCGTGTTTACAGCACAGTCCAGGATTTGTCTGGAGGGAAGCCTTCTGGGAGGCTACAGCCTGTATCTGACCCAGCTGAGATAGCATCCCTTCAGCCGATGCCATGTTCTGGGGAAGGAAAAAATAATATGCATTTAAACAAAATATATACGTTTTTCTTTTGGCGAGTGGGTGATTATGGAGTTTAACATTGCTGAGGGAATCTTTCACCCATTTGCGATGATTTTCTTTTGGGCATTGTCAAACGCGCAATAGCATGAACTTTTTAACAATAACAAATTTCCATGGAACCAAACCCTGATGTGGGAAAAGGAAACATTTCTCAGTGAAACATTTCTTTCTAGGTGTTACTAGCAAGGGAACTAGATGACTTGGTAACTATTCTCAGAATTGGCTCAAAAGTGAACATGTGGACATCGAAACTGTGAAGTTGAACCATTAAATACAAGTATGTTAAGAAGAAGCTTTGGGTCGGTGCCACTAGCGTGCGTTATGCTAGGTCTGGCATCTACCCACCCAACTGAGAAGCTTCAGGACCTGGACTGTCCATCGATGCAGTATTCTCACACAGTATCAGTTATCTAGCCACCTAACCACGAGCTGGTGTATGGTACAGTGACTCACCTGCTGCATCAGGGTGTGCTGGACGATCTGTGTCTGCTGCTCCAGGAGCTTGATGAGGAGCTGGGTCTGGTGCTGGATCAACTGGCTCTGACGCTCAACCTACACACAGACAGCCACAGTGGTCATCATCAACACGGCATAACAACAGTATGGGCAGGCATAGCAACAGACAGTTGTGATTTCAACGGAAAACAAGCTCAGGCAATAGGGCCCAAGTGACATTCAGGGCGATTAAATAGACCCCAGGACAAATAAATCGGGACATCGGCAGAAAATTGGCTTGCCTGTATGGAAGTCAAGGTCAGACTGTTGTTAACCAAATGTCAGCAGAAAAATCCTAGCACTATGAGAGTGTATGATTATGGAGCTTAACGTCGCTGCAGGAGTCTTTCACCTATTTGTGACGATCACAATGAGAGGGATATAGACTCTTCAGAAATATGGAATCTCATACACTAGTAGGGATTTACCCCTCTGTTAGTGCCAGGATTGTATGAGTGAGTGATTATGGAGTTTAATGTCGCTGCAGGAATCTTTCACCCATTTGTGACGATAGGATTGTGTGAAACATGACACTAATAATTGTATGGATAGAAACTCTGCAAAGAGGTTTTCATTAATTTCTAACCCATGAATCACTGATGACATACTAAAACAAATGTGGACAATAACAGACTAGGCACACAAATCTTCACCGCATGATATAAAATTGTTATACCATAGAGGAGATATTAGTGCCTTGAACATGAGCCACTTAAAAACAAGACGAAAGACACAGATATAGAAGTGACTCACGTTTTGCTGGGCAGTAGGCGACTGTGGGGGTGCAGAAGCTGAAGTAGAACCGACGCTACCGACGGGCGTCACGTGACTCGACTCCATAGGCCGAGCAGGGGAGGTAATTGTGCTTGAAGCTTGGGCGTTGTCAGCTTTGAATGGAATGGCATTAAATAATTAGCTTGAAATGAAGTATTTCCGTTTTTGTTTTTAATGTGAATCAACAAAATTAGAACATAGTTGGGCTAAAACAAGTACTAAAACTACTGATAGTGTTAAGTGGGTGCGAATTAAACAATAGCTAGTTGACAACATAGATTACCATGTTTTTACTATAAGGTATCAACAAAAATGAGAAGATGAATGACCAAATTACATACACACACACACACACACACCAAAAACACAGTTAATGTTAAATGAGATGGAATGAAATATATTACAGCAAGTCATACCTGGGATTGCACAGAGCGTGTGATCGTTGACGTCACTCCGTGGTGACTGTCCGATGTCGCCCGTGACGCGGCGCGGGTTGTTGAGCCAGTACCGACGCAGTCCATGCTGAGGGGGCTCCCTCTCCCCGCCCGTCTGCTTCATCTGCTCGTTCACCTTCCCTATGGTGCTAGCACTACAGCCTGTCACCCACATGATGAACCGGTAACAGTTGGACCTCACCCCACCTGTAATAACAAAGGGCATCCGTATTCTTGTGGCAAGGGGTAATAGAAAAACCTGCAACAACTATGGTAAATACCGAGTGAGTGATTAAAGAGATTGACGTCGCTGCAGGAATCTTTCACCCATTTGTGATAATGGTAAATGCTGCAATGATAGGCAAACCTGACATGATGTAATCTTTAGCTGTGCATCCATTAGAAAAGATGCGTTGCTCTTCGAAAAGTCTAATGTCTCGGATGTTTCGTAAGAAATTACCAATGATTATTAAAAATTGGAAGGGTGAGTGATTTATCATTTTGCATCACAGCAGGAATCATTTCACCAAATAATCGGAGAACTTCTATACAAAATGGCATAACTCTGAGATGATGCTACCTTCAACCTTACCCATAAACTTGGCTAACATAGTGCGAGTGACTGACCTGTTACTTAACATCACAACGAGAATCTTCCAGATTCATGCAGTGATTGTTCTGGCCGGAGTAAAGTTGCTTTAAAGTATTTTCGTAACAGGAAGAAGGTGTAATCGTAAATATTTAGTGATCATATTTGAAGAAAAAGAACAATCAAATAAGGGCATCTGCACTTGGAGAGAGTGAATTATTGTTTTACATCACAGTGGGAATCTCACCTGCATGCGACGATGCTTAGCTTAGAGTGAGTGAATATGGAGTTTAACGTCGCTGCGGGAATTATCACCCAATTGCGACGAGCTTAGCTTAGAGATACGACACCTATAATTCAATTTATGGGGCAGTGCTCTGTTACCTGAGGGAGTAAGCATCTCTGCCAGTACTCTCCTGGCCTCCTGCTGGCCTGATGCCGCTCGGTCCCGCCACTGCTCCAACAGCTTGATGTGAGTTATAGACATCTGTGCCAAAGTGAGAAAGACGTACAATCAGTTTGTTGACATATTTCATGGTGAAATGTATTTCTCCCATAAGGAAGTACAATTAATTTTTCTATGTAAGTATATTTGGAAAAACATTACATTTTATGCATGTCCCACTAGTTTTCGATATTTTTTTTATATCTTTGTTATCTTTTTTATCTCCCGATCTTTTAAAAATAAAAATAAATTTAAATGGTTTACCCACCCTGACACAGTTGTCAATGCAGCACTTCTCCTTGTGTAGGTCCTCCAGGGATTGGAGCAAGCCCATCGCTGCCTTCCCCTTGACGCGCGGTGCTCGACATCCTCGCTGAACAGTCACGTAGCATCATTAAGTGTCAATATACCACAACACTGGCACCAATGTTACGAAGCAATTTGAGTAGTACATTATGCTTAAGCTCAAATATTAAATAGGATTTTGCGAACAAAACCACAAATTGAGAATGAGTTTGTACTCAAACAAGTTTCATAATCTTCGTGCCTGTCCATTCATCCATAGTTCTAGGCAAAATCATTTGATATTTTTTCCCTTTATTATTAAATTGGCAGTTATATGAACAATGTCTTTGGTGACCTGCTGCGATACCCTGCTATGAGACTTTGGCCCAATAGTTGTTTGTCTTGTATTGTAAGAAAATAATGATTACTAATACATGTAGTTAGTATTATTTCTGGGTTTTGTTTTGGTCATGATATGTAAATATCCAAAATTAGTGGAGGCAGTGCATGGTATAAATGTCATACAACTAATTCGCAACATGATATTATCCATAAGATTTTACAGACACTTCAACCACTTCTCAACGCATTTCTATGCGATGATGAAAGTGGATGAAGTGGACGTAAAATCACATAAGAATAGTTAATAAACTGGTTGTTTTCTTTCAAACGTGAATCCCAACATACATGGGCTGTTCGTTTTGTACCAAAGTTAACATTCGGAATAGACAGAATACATTCAATTCATTCGATATTTTTTTGTCGAATAGGTTTTTTGAATACGAATACAAAATGGTGGATGCATGTATCAGTGACTGTATGCCGATATGTTTTCAAGAATTGGGAAGCTTTAGTAAACTACCAATGCTGTACGACGACAGGTATTAAATGTGTTGCATATGATGTTTCTAAAGTTTTCGCCACAGTGTTCACCAAAACCTGAGATGAGTCTCAGATATCCTTCTTTGTCAATCATCATTCACTTTTCTATTATTCTGATAATTCGTTTTGTAAACCGTAATTGTTAATGCGCATGCACAGACATTCCAGAAGGTCATTCGTGAATAATGTGCATGTGCAAAACGAACAGCCCATAATAGAATCAAACTTAAACTTTGCTATTTATAATAACAATACGAACATTTACACAGCACTGGAATCCACACAAAAATATGCTTAAAGTGTAAGAACAATTGGGATGAATGAAATAATAGTAGATAGTATTATTTGGTTATCTCACTAATATGATGTATTTTGGTTTTCTCTGAGGTTTTACCTTTCCGAGGGCATCAACGAAAGACTGAATGTTAGGAGATCCGAACATATATGACTTGGGCTGAGCCTTGGAACCATTTAATTTGCGTTTATCTCCAGTCATGGCTTCCTTTGGTAGAGGCTGCAAAAATACAGTTTGGATTTTAGTTTGAGAACAACCACATTTCAGTGTTTTTAGAGTATTAATTGCAAAAAGAAAACAAATTTCACCAGTGTTCACGATGTTGTGTTAATAGGAACATGCACATCAGAATCTTATAGTTCACATGACGTTATTTAGAACATTAAATGACAAATGTAATCATCAAAATAATGAATCGCACCTTTAAAATGTACTTGTTGTCCCTGACAACCAAGGCTGCAGTTACCATGGAGACAGCTGTACCTGGTTTCACTTCAATGGGGTCCAGAGTTTCAGCAACCTGCACACACAGATCATTGTAGAATTCATGATTCATGATTCATGATTCTTATTGGCTGATGTGATTTTCTGTTTGAACGGGTCACGTGATAAGAAGCTTATTCAGCGGATTACAAGCGTTCTCAGCACTTTTGAAAGACGATTTCTGCGCTAACAAAGATGGCGGCTGATTCGACGATAGTCGGAGTTGAGGTAAATAAACATGTACTAGGTATGTCGTGTTGAGCTCCTAAATTTAGGACGTCGTCATGAAACGTGGGCTAGATCTACTGCTAAGCATAAATTAAAGGATCTGTAGTGACGTCAACAAGTGATCAATGTATGGATATGATGTCACGTGATAGGCTGACTAAGCAGAACCGTCCAAGCTGACAAGTACAATGCTTAAAAATCGGATTTAAAAAAATCGGATGACAAGCGGCTGAGCATTTGAATGCAGCCCTGTATTCACTACTAACTGGTGAGTCAAGGGTGATGTAAAATGGACACTGTACATTTTCCCCCCAATTACTTGCAACACAAAGAAGTGAGAGTTGTGTGATACAGGCAGACTTCTTCACGCGAGAACTATGGTGACTATTGTTGATCTATAGCTCGCTCAAACTCGTTATAGCTGTATCGCGACGTCACACAGAAACTATGGTCCGACCACAGTCAAGCGCTGGTTTCTGGTCAGGCAAGATGGCGACCAAAGACAGGATTTGATTTTTGCAGAATGCATTTATATGTAGAAGTGTTTTAAAATAATGTAAACATATGTTTTTGTTTTAGTAGAACTTATAGTTTGGTGAAAACAACTTACATTTATGAATTTCCCCTCGTGGAAAATAAAGATTGTATATCTATCTATTCAATTTAATTTTAATTCTGATCACGCTGCCATGGTCCTCGTCATCGATTAAATAGTTTACTGCAAAGTACAATCTGTGAATTGTTTTGAAATGCGCAGTGTTGGATATACCATAGTGCGTTCGGTGCATTTGGCTGATTAACCAGACTAGACATGCACAGTGTAGGAACCATGCTTAATGAATGGTCAACGATCAAACTAGACCACAGTAAGCTCATTCCCACTAACCTCTGGATCCAGCTGAATACTCTCAAACTGTCTTTTAACAGGAAGTGAGATTATCTCTGCTCTCTTGTAGGTCAGTGGTGACGGCTCCTGAACAAAAAAGACTATTTGAAAGCGAACGTACATGTACTACGAAACAGTACATATTCAATATAACTCATACAATATTTCAAATGCTTCATTCAAAATGAAGAACTACATCGTGGTTATCTTGTATTCCCCAGAGGAAAACGTGACATTTTCTCCACTAGTCCAGTGGGATAATCGTCCATTGTTGAGTGATTATGGAGTTTAACGTCGCTGCGAGAATCATTCACCCATTTGTGACAATCCATTGGAGGTATGGCAGTTGACATTGATTGGACATTGCTAGTCCTCATCTTTACCCAAGGCACTACTATTAGTTCCATCGATATTTTGAAATCTCACCCTACAGTTTGAAAAAAAAATGCATTGACAGTCCTGTTTCATACATTATCTGCGTAAATACTCCACAGAATAACAAACAAAAAAAGAATCCTTCAATTTCTTATTTTGTATGCCCTAACCAAAATTTAAACAAATAAAAAAATGTCCATTTTCAACATAAATGTCTATTAGTAGGAATCGCCAAATATTGTATATTATGTTATACAGAGGCCTGACATCTAAAAGAATGAAGGAGCAAAAAGGCTGAATTTGCACATGCTCTTCTTAACACACAAGCACATGCACATTGAGCCGTTTGCCTGTTCCATCTTTCAGTTCCCGACACTCTGCATAAAATAATACTTATGAAAATTAGTTAGTGATTGCTATATATTTATTAATGGTGATAAACTAATTAATTTTCAAATTTTGTTTAGGGCATACAAAATAAAAAAAGATGGAAGCTTTTGTTTGCCATTACAGAAAGTATTTACCGAGATATAATCAATGAAATATGGATGTCGATGCAATTTATTTACATTTGTCTACACAGTTAACCAAGGGTCAAGAGTACATCTGCAATGTGAATAAAGATTGTGATATGTTCCATTTTACTACACCAGGTGAGCTTGTGACATGTTGATAACAATCTGATTACAGTGAAAAACATAGTGAGGTCAGTGATACAACTCACTCGTGATATAATTATGTCAGTGATACAACTCACCCATGATGTAGTGAGGTAAGTGGTACAACTCACCCATGATGTAGTGAGGTCAGTGGTACAACTCGCCTATGATGTAGTGAGGTCAGTGGTACAACTCATCCATGATGTAGTGAGGTCAGTGGTACAACTCACCCATGATATGGTGAGGTCAGTGGTACAACTCACCCATGATCTAGTGAGGTCAGTGGTACAACTCACTCATGCTGTATTGAGGTCAGTGGTACAACTCACCCATTATGTAGTAAGGTAAGTGGTACAACTCACCCATGATGTAGTGAGGTCAGTGGTACAACTCGCCTATGATGTAGTGAGGTAAGTGGTACAACTCACTCATGCTGTATTGAGGTCAGTGGTACAACTCACCCATTATGTAGTAAGGTAAGTGGTACAAC
>JAUTBQ010166444.1:0-12158 GCA_032361185.1 Lepetodrilus ovalis | reverse complement strand
ACTACTAGAGGTGTCAAAAAAGCTGGAAAAGATCCTCATATCTGGTTAGATCCAAACTTAGTAAAAATCATAGCTAAAAATATAGCCGACACTCTGAAAAAAGTCGATCCTTCATCTGCTAGTAAATACCAAGAAAATTATCAAAAGTTTGTAAAAGAGCTAGATGAGATCGACAAAGAGATAAGAGTTATAACCTCAAATATAAAACAGAAAAGTTTCATAGTATATCACCCATCTTTTGGTTATTTTGCTAACTCTTACGGGCTGAAACAAGTTGCGATTGAGCATGAGGGTAAAGAGCCATCACTCAAGTATGAGATGAAAATCATAGAGTATGCAAAAGAGCATAATATAAAGAGCATATTTGTTTCACCTGAGTTCTCCCAAAAACAGGCTAAGTTTATAGCCGATAAAGTAGGTGCAAATGTTGTGGTGATAGATCATCTTTCACCAGATTGGAAGAGCAATATCTTAGAAATGGCTAAAAGTTTTGAAAAAGCAGATTGAGGTAAAAATTCATTATATCTTGAAAAAATTAAATTTTTAATCAAACTTTAAGGGGGGGGGCATGTTATAATGCCACTCAACAGATGGCCATTTGTTAATTTTTATTTAGGAGGAGTCAATGAAAAAAATAATTGCACTGTTTGTTAGTCTATTTGTTGTTTCGAGTGTAGCTTTTGCTAAACCTGTTGAAAGTATCGGTTTATCTACGATGAGCAAATCTGATGCTCAAGTTCTCTTTACGGATGGTAGTAATATAAATGTTGTCGCTTTAGGTAGTGATGAGATGAAGAATACTGAGGGTAAAGGATTCTTAGGTTTTCTTATAGGTACTGATGCTTATCTTGGATGGGCAACATACGATTATTATACTACTAACACTTGGCATGGTAGTTGGGGTGGATATGCTACTACTTTAGGTGCATTTAGTTGGATTCCTTGGTAATAGGTATCTAAAAAAATATATGTCTGATATTCTAATGGTTATAGTATATCAGACTAATTAGGAGGAATATTACAGTGAAATCAAAACTTAAACTTTTATTTGGAAATTCATTTCAGGTAGATTCTAATATCAAAGGAGCGAAAGTTATATATATTGATGATCCATATAATAGGAATAAAGATATAATTTGTTATACACCTTGCAAGATAAAAATTCCTTGGGAGCCACAAAGAAGACGAGCAAATAAAGCAAGGATATTGGTTGAAAAAGATGGGTATAAATCACAAATAGTGGATTTTAAAATTGATAGTAAATTTATTATAGGGTTATTAGTTGCAACTTTTATAGTAACTATTTTTGCATCATATATAGGACATACTTATAACATATCAGAGTTAAAATTTCTTTTACTAGCGGTCATTATATTTGCTAATATCTCTATAAGTAGTGGAGATTTGTATATAAACTTAGAACAAGAAAACAAATGAAGAAAATGATATTTTTATTTTTAATGGCGACAGTAAGTTTGCAAGCAGCTTTAACAACTCCACAACTAAAAAAACTACAAAATTCACTAACTAATACAAAAGGAGATTTTATAGAGATTAGTGAATATAATAGTATTAATTTTGATAAAAAAGTCATTTTTGATAATCACAATTTAGAGCATGTTATAGTAAAAAGCTATGCAATAATGAAACAAGGTATTATTAGCAAAGAAAATTTTGTATCTATCAGCTCAAGTATGTCAGATCAGATTTTACAATCAATATTTATGAATTCACAATTTAGAAGTAGTATAAGCTCTATAGATTTACTAGTAAACACTCCTGATAAAGTCGATCTCACTATCCAAATGGAGTTTAAAAAAAGTGGTATTGAAACGATTATCACAAATGGAGTTATAGAAGAAAAAAAGTTTACTCCTTATGATGAAATGTTTCATTTTCAAAAAAAGAGATAATATGAAAAAATCATTCTTACTATTATCCCCCATTCTACTCTTTTGTAAACCCGTTAAGGTAGATGAGATACTCACTCAAAAGAACGATTTTAAACTTGATAGCTCTATTGTATATAGCAATATCAATAGAAAAAAGGGTGCAACTTCTACTATCCAATATCAGACTCAAAATGGTGATTTTGTAGTGATACCTACATTTTTTGGTGATATACAAAGCAGTCAAGATTATCTAAACTATGCAGTTACACTAAGATATGGATTTACAAATGATATAGAATTGTATTCAACACTAAATTTCTACACAAGTGATACTAATTTTGGAACTGAGGGAGTATTTGATACTAATAGTCAAAAAGGTTTTAGTTCTTTTAGCATAGGTGCTACATATCAAGTAAAAAAAGAGGATACTTATCCATCACTTCTGATGGGACTTAGTTCAAAAGTTATCGAAAGAACACGATTTAGTAGCGGTTATAAAAGTATCTTCTTTAAAGGTTATAACCTTTTTGCTACATCGTATTATAGTGTCGATCCTGTTGTGTTTTTGTTAAAAAGCACATATGCATTGAGTCTAAAAAAAGAGTATGAAAAAAGCTCTATAGACAATAGTGAAGTTTTTATCCTTTCTCCCCAAATATATTTTGCAGTAAACCCTTACACAAGTCTCAACTGGGGTGTAAAATATAGCTATCATGGAAAAAGTAGAGAAGATAAAAAGGTTATATCAGGGAATGGTTCGGATGTTGCATATCTTTTTGGGGTTAGTTATGAGATAAATAGCAAAACGATATTAAACATGGATGTTGATTATAGCAGTGGTATTAATTCCACCCAAAACAATATCTCTTTTGGTCTGTCGTATAATTTTTGATGAAACAGTTATTTTTACTCACTTTGCCAATAGTATTATTTGCAAAGATAGATATCATACAAAAAGAATTTCACTTAACAAAACCTATAAAGTCATGGATAGAGTTTAAAAATGAAAATCTAACAAGACAAAACTACGATTATTCATGTGGTTCAGCTTCTCTTTCAACGATATTAAGATATTACTACGATCAAAATATATCAGAAAAAGATATTTTAGATGCAGTGCTTGAGATGAAAGGATTAAAAGGTAAAAAAAAAGAGGATCTTGAAGATGGGGATATGTCTTTGTCCTTTTTAGATATTAGTAAATATGCAAAAACAAAAGGGTATAATGCTATTGGGCTTGCTCTTGATATGAGTGCTTTAAGAAAACTAAAGGCTCCTGTTATTTTGTTTGTAAAGATACGAAACAATGAACACTTTACGGTTTTTAAGGGTATAAATAGTGAAAATGTATATCTTTCCGATCCATCTTTTGGTAATACAAAAGTAAAAATATCAAAGTTTAAAGAGATGTTTTACCAAAGAGAAGATCTCAAATATCCTGGTAAGATATTGGCGATACTACCGATAAAAAAAGTTAAACTAAATAGTAATTTTATGAAGATTAAAAAAAGTTCAAATATGATTTATGATGTAATTGATTATGATATATTTAGGTAGTTTTATAGATTAATTTGTAAAAAAGTTGATATAATAGACTTATGTTAAAATATAAACACGATATACCTAATATTAAAAAAGCTTTAGATTAATATGAAAAAGCAGATTGAGGTAAAAAACCTATCATTCTCTTATGGCAAGAGTGTCGTTTTAGAGGATATCAACCTAGAGTTAGAAGAGGGTGATTTTCTAGCGATTATCGGTCCAAATGGTGGTGGAAAGACAACATTTGTCAAACTTCTTTTAGGGCTTCGTGATGTACAAAGTGGATCTATACAGATCTTTGGCAAACCACCTAAAGAAGCAAGATCATCTATCGGCTACCTTCCCCAATATATAAACTTCAATATGGACATGCCAATCTCAGTAGAAGAGATAGTTTTGCAAGGAAGACTCTCAAAAGATAAGCTATTTTATAGCACCAAAGATAGGCAAATAGTAAAAGAGCAGTTAGAAAAGATGCAAATCTCTGATCTAACTCATAGAAAGATAAATGAACTCTCAGGTGGGCAGAGACAGCGAGTATTGTTAGCTCGTGCCCTTGCAAGAGAACCGGCTATCATCATACTAGATGAACCAACAGCTTCTATAGATCTAGAGGGGCAAAAGGAGATCTACAAGCTTTTAAAAACTCTACCACAAACCAAGATCATAGTAAGTCACGATATAAATATACTATTTGAGGGAGTAAATAAAGTAGCTCATATACAAAGAAAACTACACCTACACAATGGTTTGGCAGAGAGCATAAAAAGAGAAGATGGGCACTTTTGTGAGATGGAACTACTTGAAATCATAAGGGACAGAGATGTTTGATTTGCTCCAAACTCCTATCATAGCCTCATTGCTTTTAAGTATCGCTATCGCAATCATCGGTACTTTGATGCTAGTAAACCGTTCACACTATATCGCTGCTTCTATCGCTCATGGTAGTTATGGCGGGATTGGATTAGCTATATATCTGGGTATTCCTATGCTACTCACTACTTCAATATTTGCCGTTTTACTAGCTGTTCTTTTGGCTTTTATAACCTATGAAAATCAAGACAGAAGTGATACCCTCATCGGTGTTATATGGGCAGTTGGTATGAGTGTAGGGATAATCCTCACGGATCTAACTCCCGGTTATCATGCTGGACTTATGAGCTTTTTGTTTGGGGATATTTTGATGATTCCTACAACTGATCTTATATTTATGGGGGTTGTGGATCTTGGATTGTTGGTGATGATATTTTTCCTTTATCATCGTTTTTTGGCTATTTTTTATGATAGGGAGTTTGCTACTCTTTTGGGACTTCGTGTAAAAACTCTTCATACTATTTTACTTGTGATGATGGCACTTACTGTTGTGATGAGTATCAGATCCGTTGGACTTATCTTGGTCATCGCTCTTTTTTCTATACCGCCTTTTATCGCTGAAAAGTTTACTAAAAAGCTCTACATGACGATGGTTTTGAGTGGAGTATTGGCAGCTATCTTTTGTCTTGTTGGGTTAGCGATATCGTATCAGTTTGATATATCCGCAACACCAGCTATCATACTCAGCTCTGCGAGTATATTTTTCTTGGTGTTGATTTTTAAAAGGTAGATGATGAAAAATTTAGACTTATATGCAAAGATAGAGGCTCTTATCGGGTTTGATGATGCTTATGAAGAGCTGTATGAGATCTACTTAAAAAAGTTAAAAACACAAAACATAAAAACTATACTAGATCTAGGTTGTGGCAATGGTAACTTTCTTTTAAAACTTCAAGAAACTTACGAAACTTTAGGCATAGATCTAAGCCAAAGCATGGTAGATATTGCCCAAAGCAAAGGGGTAAATGCCAAAAGGATAGATCTAGAAAAACTAGATCAAAAGTTTGACTCTATAGTAGCTGTGGGAGATGTACTAAACTACATAAAACCAACAACTATAAAAGAGTTTTTTCAAAATATAGAAAATGCACTTGAGAGTGGAGGAGTTTTTATATGTGATCTAAACACTCTTCACGGCTTTGAGGATGTAACAGCAGGGAGTATGGTTATAGATAGGGATGATGAGTTTATGAGCATAGATGCAGAGTTTTTTGCTGATGTGTTGCGAAGTGAGATAGTCTATTTTCAAAGAGATGGTGAGTGTTTTAAAAAGCAAAAAGAGGCGATTTTTCAATATTACCATAGTGAGGAAGATCTTGAAAATGCTACATCTTTAAAGTTGATTGAGAGTGAAGATATATGTATGTTTTCGGATGAGAGTGATAAGAGATTATTTGTATTTGTTAAAGAGTGAGACCTTAGTAGCGATTTTAAGAACTTGATGTTGGATTTTTTAATAAACTCTTCATGGTATAATTGATACAATTTAAAGATCCATAAAAACATCTTCATTAAAGTTGAAATTTGTGGGCTTTAATGCTCAATCTAAGTATGGAAGTTGAGTAAATAATATACAAGTTAAAAGGACTATCTATGCAGTTTGTAAAAAATCTATTATTATCATCTTTTTTACCAGTTGTAGTATTTGCTACTACTCCAGAAAAACCAACCAATCTTGTTTTAGTACCAGCTAAAACATCAGTTTCACTATCGTGGAAAGATAACTCTGAGAATGAGAGTGGATTTAAAATAATTCGAGAGGGAAAGTTAATATATACTACAAAAGAGAATGTAGAGAGCTATATAGATAAAGACTTAACTCCAAATACTACTTACCACTATACTATCATGGCGACAAATAGTGACCCAGATATTGTAAATGATACAGGTATCATCATAAATGAAGTAGTAGCAGGAAATATAGCTATAAAATCAGATCCTGACTTCAATAAGTTTTCAGACTATATAGAACTACATAACACAAAAAATAGTTCTGTAAATATAGTAGGATTTTATCTAAGTGATGATAAAAGTCCAACAAAATGGAAGATACCATCAAATACAACCATACCATCAAATGGATATATATTAGTTTGGGCAGATAAAGAGGATAAAAAAGCAAAAGCACTCCATACAAATTTTTCACTTTCTCTTAAAAAAGAGAAGATTACATTAGCAGATAAAAGTGCAAATGTTGTTGATGAGATAAGCTACAAAAAATTAAAAGCAGATGTAGCAATACAAATAAAAAATGGTGAAGTGGTATATATGAAGCCAACACCTGATAGCGTAAATAGTAAAAGTTATAGTAAATTAGAGCTTGCAAAAGAGCCTATATATTCACTTAAGAGTGGATCTTATAGTGGTAGGCAAACTGTGTCATTAAGCCAAGAGAATGGAGCAAAGATCTACTATACACTAGACGGCTCAACTCCAACAAAAAACTCAACACTCTATACAAAAGCTATCAAAGTTAGTAAAACAACATCTATTAGGACAAAATCTATAAAAGATGGAGGGTTACCTAGTTCTGTTGTTACCAAAAGTTATATAATCAATCATGAAGAAAAACACCTAAATAGGATATTTTTGTTGAATTTCTGCTTGCACATATATTTATAATGGATTCGTATAGAAAGGTTGGTTGAGGTCTAAATTATCCGAAATGGGCATAAGCTTAATTGCTTTACTATAAAATACTTCAGTCTTCCATAAATCCACGAGCAGGGTCTACTTCGATGGTTATATTTTTCTTGTGAGTAGGTCAATATGTTTACAAAACCTACCCACTTTCTGATTGTTGTTGTTTGTGGTCTAGAGCTTATCCTATGAAAGTGATTCTGAGTACACTTTAATGATCACTAGCTACGCCCATGCCTCGTGCCATAATTTTGGTTTGGAGCTCGCCAAGGCTCGCTCAAAACCAAAATTATGTCACTCGGGCATATATCTGATACGAAATGGAAGCGAGGTTAGTATCCTATAATAATAAATACTCAATTATTATTATTAACACCTCTACTTTATAATGGGCATTAAATAGTGAATAATTGTCATTCTACAAATGGCTGAAGTTGTCTCTATTGTAGAAGATTAAGAAATCGACCTCAACGCACATGCGCAAATATTCTTGTATCTATTCTTTTTCTTGTTCTCGGCCATAGTGCCAAACGTTTGAGGAATGTCCGTCTGCAGATCACGGGGTAACGACTGAAAGTAAAGGAATAATGGCGCTGTAGTACTGTACCACTGTATCATCTGCCACTAGTCTGACATCTCATAAAGGAGAAAGCTATATGTATGTAAGGAGATATAACTCTAATGTGGTGCTACAAAAGAATATCGTCACCGCTATTTGCTTCACATATCAGGTGATGCATCAAAGACAAGACAAGTACTAGTACATAATCTTAATTCATATATTACAATAGGAAAGTTGTGTAAAATATCGAGTGTTGGGGAATAAGTGCATCAGTGAAGAACAACTTTTGGGTGGACAAATCAAACGTAATTAGTCTCATAGAAATTCGTCTGTCCGTAATATAGGTCAACCAGTCGTGATAGTATGCATTTAAACGAAATTAAATCATAAATATTGCCTCCAGTCTTTGGGGTTGGAAGGAATTTGAGGACATGACTAACTTTGAACTGCTGTGCCAAGTCGCTGCCATCATGTCTCCAGGCAGCCATTTGCTGCGGCAAGTCGGCCACGTCAATAATATGACTATCTTCCAGTGCGCATGCGTTAACATACGTCACGCAGTCGTCTGCTTTTTCAGGTGGTGCCTCAGTGCTGGTCTCAGGATGGAGCATCAGATTGGATGTGTCTCTTGTAACACTGCATGCATCAGCGCCTGTATGCCCAATAATGTTATGAACACGAGAAACGTTTAGATTTACAGCAGTTTGTAAAATTGTCGCAATTCATCAAGTATTTTGCCGCAATAAGTAAAATATGCATCAATGCAATTTGTAAAACTTTAAGCAAACTTATAACATCGTGGAATTTGTAAAACACCTTGCCTCAATTTGTAAAATGTACTTATAAACACTGCCGCGATTTGTTTATATAATGCATAACATGTCTAAGTGTCGCAATGTTAAAACTTAGTTCACATAGGTAGGTTGTACCCGTTTACAGTTGAGACCGAATTTTACGTATTGCTTTGATATGTGTATAATTGCCTGCAATTTACAAATACGGATTTTTTTATAAGATGATGGTTGAAAAAGATGTTTGTCACCCAGCTTATCTGTGACGTCAGACGCGTTGTCCTGGTATGGTGTGGGCAGACTGGTGTTGTACGTAGCTATGTTAGTATAGGTCCGCTCTGGAGTGTCCGTGTCCGCAATGTCCGCAATGACGTCAGGACGCCTTGTTTGCCTGCGTCTGTGGATACATTTATGAAGCTGTTGTTGGTACAAGTGTTGTGGTTAAATGTTTGAAGCGATGTCTGAGCCAAGTGATGTGGTTAAATGAATGATGATCCTACCTTTTTCTCACCAGGTAAATGGCGGCGACAATAACGATGGCCAGGACAACTAGTACGGCAACAACCACCCCAACTACATGTACATCATCAGTCATGCGCTCTGAAATCATAATGAATTGTGTTACACCAGAAATTTCTCTTTAAAACCCAGATATAGATATTTGTACCGGATTTGACAGATATTGAGTGTGTCTATAGTTGACAGATGTTGAGAGTGTCTATAGTTGACAGATGTTGAGAGTTTCTATAGTTGACAGGTGTTGAATATCTATAGTTGACAGGTGTTGAGAGTGTCTATAGTTGCATACACCGTCGTGGCCATGTTGCATGCATTTCAATACATGGACGCTAATACCGACTCCACGACCAAGACACATCAATATTCGAGGACCTTAACTCTACGGTTGAACATGATAGATACAATCTGCAACGTGAATGTAAGGCAGTTTAAAACTTGTTTACACGTGAAGGTGTCGTAACTGTATAATTCGTTGAACATACGGAAAATCAACTGGAGGGTGTACAACTGACATGATCAGTTAAGAATATAAGACTACGAATGATGTGTGAATATTAGAGTACATCTAATTAAGATATTGCGCCTATATGCTGCTGACTACTTGAAGATTAATATTGTTGAAACAATTAACCGGAGGTACCTAATAACCTGTTATTCACAATTCTCAACCAATTGATAATATTGCATATTTGCAGACCGTAACTTGTGAATGTAGCTTTTGGTCCAATAATACAAGTTGTGAAAACAAACCTTGAAGTGGGTTTCAAATGCATGTTCATAGCAGACCGGTACTAAAGCAAGACCGACACATCACAAGACGCCAAGCCGAACGTGCCCTACTGCAAGCTATAATATTGCCTACTGAATGTTTGCTGAACTTACTTTCTTTACAGTCTATTCCGGTGAAACCCTCTGGGCATCCTGACACGCAACTTCCGTCTACTTTGTTACACGCTTCCTGTTGGTTACGGCACGTGCAGGATGATAAACATTCCAGTCCATAGTTACCATTGAAGCAATCTGTGTCAGCAATTAAGAATGTGTGGTACAAGCTATCTTCTTCGGACCCAGCCATATTATTATTTTTGGCAAAAGATATTTTGAATGATTACTTGCTCAATTTGGGTTAACTTGCATATATGTAACGGTATTTAAGTATTGGCCACAAGTAATGTGTTATTGTTTTATGGGGAAATGAGGTCCTCGCTTGTCGACATTAAATTTGGGCTTTTGTCCGTCGCACTAATTGATATAAATATGAAATACAGCTATCAAGTGTTGGGGAATTAGTACATTAGTAAATAACAACTTTTCGCTGGTCAAATCAAGCGTTTAAGTAGTCTTAGATAGAAATTCGTTTGTCCATTATATAGGCCAACCAGTCTATCACACGCCTTCATTCCAATCGCTTTTCAACAGATGACCCTCTAAATATTTTCAAGTAAAAAGCTCAAGTCGAACTTCTTTTATCAACATTAAACAATACTACTCCTAGTTTTTATTGCAAGTGCTGTGGTAGTTCAGTATCTCATTCCGGATCATAATGCTACTAAGTAGTATACATCTACAGTATATATGGAGTACTGCATGATAAAATCACTTTTACAACTATGTAATTTAGCTGAAACTATAACAACAACAAAAGTGTATGCCATAGGTATGTATTCTACGGGAATAGAACCATTTAAAAAACCCAAAAAGATTAATATGTTGGTTTCCTTTTAGGTCGGTGGGAAAACATCTACTGTTGTATATATACATGAAAATTATATCCTGACTTACGGTTCCGACATGCCAGTAAGTAGACTTACTCAATCTTACTCTTGTCAATTGTTTCCTATAAAGCATAATTCTTGAAATGTTATTCAGATGTACTATTTCTAATGATCGTGTTCTTTTTTTCATAGAGTTTTGTAATCATGCCCAGTGTTACAAGTTACATTGTTAGCCCTATAGGACTTACTTTCTTTACAGTCTATTCCGGTGAAACCGTCTGGGCATCCTGACACGCAACTTCCGTCTACTTTGTTACACACTTCCTGTTGGTTGCGGCACGTGCAGGATGACAAACATTCTAGTCCATAGTTACCATTGAAGCAATCTGTAAAAATAGCAATTTAGAAATTACTCAACGTAATAACTGATCTGGATGTTACCTAGTCATCCTGAGTTACTTTGACTGCTCTAGAGGTTAGTTGTCCTGTGCTAATCTGACATAGTTAGGTTATCCATCCTGAATTAGTCATCTTGGATTAGTTATCCTGTTATTCTGACGACATGTACTACTGTGTAGAGGCATGCTATATCATCACTCGTGATTTGGAACATCGGGACCACTTGGTGCTATGACCAGGATGTAAAAATACAGCTTCCTGCTTTTGCTGCTTTCGAAACGGAGCACACATCTTCCAGTACAGTTTGCCTATCGGTAACCAAATTAATTCTAGTTTATGCTAGTTGTTTGCGCTTAGCATGCTTTGAATTACTTTGATATCATCTTACATATATATCCCACGGTGGCCTCAACATGGACCCTACACAGTTACCTCCCATTACTACCACTTCACACAAGGTCAGTATTTTGCAGTCGCCCCTCAGTAACACCTCCACACGATTGCCCGTCTGATTGGCCGGCATCGCCACTGACGTCACTTCCCGTGCTGGGTATTCCACGTCAGGATTGACTCGGATCAGTCCAGTGCCACTACTTCCTATTCTGATGCGGAACCCAGCCAGCCTGATGTTATCTGTGAAAATAGAACATACATGTACTGTGTCCTACATGATGCCTTGGATCACAGATGTGTTGCTACAGTTCGATTCCGTCTTCCTTGTAGTCATGAAAGCCATAGTCAAGAACGTGGTGTCAACCAATGCTCAAATTCATCGGGTTACTAAATTAGGTATAAACTATCCAGCTTGTTTTTTCAGAACGACTAAAATTACATGAAATACCTACTCGGACCTCTCCTGTTGTAGATAACAACTGTGTATAGTTGGTACAACCCCCCAAGCTTAACCACCCAACTGGGGGACTTGGTCCCTCTTCCACCCCCGGGGCAAAAATAGTCGGCCGTGTGGGTGCAGGAGCCGAGAGTGAAATCGGAGGACCTCTCTCCATCCACGGCCAGGGAGTAGTTGTATCCATTGTAGACAGAGGACTGCTTGGCTGGCTTGCGCACTGCAAGGTTCCTTCCTAAACAGAGATAAACGTAAAGCTTGTATGAATGAGAAGGCATACCGAATGGTTAATAATTAATACATGTAGAGCGGGGGTCGGCATCACCGACCGGGGGGTGTTCACCGACCCCCTACTCATAAAACCTTACTGTATGCCAC
>JAUTBQ010166433.1:0-12159 GCA_032361185.1 Lepetodrilus ovalis | reverse complement strand
ACTTTAACTCGATCAATGATTGATCCGATGATCCGGTTGTTTCGCTTACCAGTCAGATTTGACTAATATATCGGGGTATGACTGTACATGTAATACCAAAGATATTTTAAAAAGTTAACATAGATATAGTCCAAACATAATAGGCCAGCTTGGAGTTTCCAATATGTACATGATATGTATGCGTGTGTCAAAGGTGAAGATGAGCAACAGTCTGAAGTGCTGTGGCACAAATAATACAAGATTATCATCCATCATGCTATGTGTTTGTTACAACCATTTAACTAGCATAATACAATACATGCACGTTCAGCTTGTATTGAGCGTTACAGTCGACCCCCGTTTATCCGGACGGTTGCATTCCCAGTACAATCGTGCGAATAACTGAATTTCCGGATGTCCCGAGTCATTTTACATAAGAAGACTGATATATGGTTCCCAGTAAAATCTGTGTGGATAGCGAGGGAACAGGATATCCGAAGTCCTGATAAACTGGGATCTACTGTATTAAAATGCTGAGTTAACTTATTGGGGCAGGGTCATACCCGAGTTGGGGCGGTACATCCAATAGTCGATTCTCTTTCCGTCTGGATAACCAGGGAGCTCCACGGCGAAGCTGTTGCTAGGAACTTCACACGTATTGCCGTGTTCATAACCACACGTCCTTTTCTGTGAGGACATATACGCCAACATTAGCAATGGCAATGGCTCACATTAGCAATGGCTCACATTACATATTTTATTTTAGAATATTTTTTCAATTAATATTATCCTACCATTTATGTCAGTTCCTACTATTTTTACAGATAGTACAAATTTCCATATACCCTTTCTGGGAGGTTTACAAATAATTCATGGCATAACGTCTTTACATTTATTTTTTTAAACAATATTTATTTGGAAGTTTTTCCAAATAAATATTGTTTAAAAAACCCAAAACAAACAAACATGGGAGTCCAACAATATTTATTCGGAAGTTTTTCCAAATAAATATTGATTTTAAAAAAACCACAAAAAAACCCATAGGAGTCGAAGGCGAGTGCCATGACGTCACAATGCTATATATGAGGTCACAGTGATCAAATACGGCCGGACTGGCATACAATTGAATTATTGCTTTACGTCGCAGCGGGAATATCTCACCCATAGGCGACGACGACGACTGGCCTACAATTAAGGCGATTGGTTAGTTGGTTGATTTTGGGATTGAAAGCAACTTTCAAGATTGTTTCACTCATATCATGGCTTGCATGCACATGTACTGCTTGACTAGTCTGGATTTCCGCCAGTTTTTATAGTGCTATGTCAGTGGTAATATCAGCCCACAGAGATAAAAAAAGAAAAATGGATAGCCCACTCAGACATACAGCATACAGACACCGAGCCAACCCGTCCTTGCTTTGTCCCTTTAATGCTGAGTGCCAAGCAGGGGAACGACAAGTAACATCACTTTTTAATGTCTTTTGGCATGAGGCGACCGGGGATTGAACCCACGGCCTTCTACACTCTGGGTAGACGGTCTAACCACTACGCCACGTCAATATACTGGACCAGAGTTACAAGCACAACCAACTCAATAGTGCTGGAGATGCCCAAAAGAGCAGTGCCTGTGTCTAATCCAGCAGAGAGGGGGTTAAGGAAGATGATGTTGCAGGTAAACAAATCAATTGGGAGCCAGAAGGACTCGGAGCTTCTCTTACACTGTGTACGGACCACACGCCGTCTGGAGAAGGGACAACATTGTGGGGTACATGTCAGTGTTGATCGCCTCCAGCGCCTCCTGGTACAGATACGTCAGCAGCTTGATGCCCTGCAACACAGCAGCATTAGACACTAAGAACATAGTAAGGGTTTGATTGAATTATTGCTTTACGTCGCAGTGGGAATATCTCACCCATAGGCGACGACAAATATTAAGGGTGGGGGGTCATCCTCCATAGGCCCAATGTTGATGGTGGTCAAATCTCTGATTTCCATGAGGTCATACGTTACATTGTAGATTTTCAAATATCCCAAAATGCCCAGGACCCCCCTTCCATATTTCGAACATTGTGACAGATATAGATATAGATTGTACGGCAATCTTGAAGGTTCATACAGTAGGGCTATGATCCAGAAGATTGTAAGAATATTTTGAGAACAAGCCCCCAGTTCGATATCACCAGAAACTTGCTACATACCAAGTATACTCAGTAGCATAAAAAACTCCTTAAATATTAATAGTCTCTGAGCCCGAGCTTACGAAACCTTTTGAATATGATTTTATGCTCAAGCTGAAATTTTATATGGGGATTTGTGAATTGAGAATGAAAGTGTACTAAAAAAAAGAAGGATCTGTAATCTCGGGGTCAGGGACGCATTCATGCCACACTACACTACTATTCTACAAATCTGGTTGGCTGAACGGACCATAAGTAAAATTGCATACCTGTAACAAATACAAGAACTCATTGGCATATCAGTATATACAGTTTCCAGTCGATATAACGCTGAATTTGGGGTCCATATGTCCGCCTTATAGTACCAGCCTTATAGGATAGTACAGGTAAATAACAAAAATAAAAATGGGATCCACATCTGACCCCACCTTATATCCGAATCCAAATCTGTATATTAAACTTAGCCCTACTACATACCGTAGGAAAACTAACTCCAGGTCTTTCATTTTCAGGTCCACACCAGCATAAGCAACACAAGAACCTGAGAAAAAAAAATGAAAATATTTTACCAATATCCTAACTAGTAACTAAATACTATGTGAGATACATATCATTACTTTTGTGCCTCGATAAATCTTTCCTAAACTCCACTGGGGAATCTCCATGGCACCTTTAATCTACTTTCAAGTTTTTTTTGTTTTTTTTTGGTGTCGCTTTCTAGAATCTTTCACCAATATCACGACATGTCAGTTTAGGGTAAGAGAAAACCTGCAACATTCATAAAGTTGGAAGGTTGCAGGAAAACTGCAAGCACGAAAGGGTCACGAAACTTTCATGAGTACGATCTCATGCTCAACCTTCAGCAGGGAGAGGTGAGTAAATATGGAATTTAACGTCGCTGCGGGAATCTTTCACCGATTTGCTACGAAAGCAGGGAGAGGATTAAAATTAACAATGAAATATGTCGACAACCTGTGACTTATGCCCTTTAAAAGGAAAAATACTCTCAGAGGGCGCTCTCGCAACATACCTGATCTCCTGGAAGAGCTTATGGCAGCGGAACTTGAGGTACGTAACGGTCACGTGCGCAGGGAGGGACAGCAGGACGGCTCTGTAGTGCTGGAGGACGCGACGCATGGCGCCGGTGAACGCCTGGAACACCAGACCCTTGTCGTACAGCGAGTCCATGCTGGGCGGCGCCGAGAATTCCGTCAGCCGGGCGTAGTCGCTGCCGCACTCCACGAACTCCAACATGAAGCTGCGCAGAGACTCGGGACTCGTGCCGGTCATACACAGGCCCTGGGCCTGCACGAACCTCTGGGCGTCCTGTTCAGAGAAACGTGTCGATTGATTGATCGATTAGTTGCTTAATGTCACTGCATGAAGGTTTCACCAATAAGTGACAATGGCCCAACCCCTAGCCACCGCAGTGGCATCTCCAACCCCGTTATGACCCATGCCCATGCCCGTTATATCCCTAAGCCACCGCAGTGGCATCTCCAACCCCGCCACCGCAGTGGCAAAAGTAGCAGCAGCGGAGATAGCCCCTAAGCCCAATATGTTATTGAAATAAAATATATATATATATATATATATATAACATGTGTTTTGTAGTATGTTGCATAAAATGACATATGTATATTTGGTTAATTGATCTGCATTTCTTTTATTAAAGAAATATTTTCTAAAAATAATTTTATTGAAGTAGTCATAAGAAGATCATTAAGTAAGGTGTCTTAACTTTCAGATTTGAAGATTTCGCCAGTGCAGGACGATAAGACGATGAAGAAGAAGCAGCCGTTCATGGACCGCATCTCGGAGGGCAGTGAGTCTGACCGGTCAGGGACGTCGCTGAAGGGAAGAAAGTTGGCGGCTGCTGTGAAGGACAATTCCGAGTCCAGTGTTTCGGAGGCAATAGAGGAATTTTCTCAGTCTGAGCGGACTTTGTCTGGAGTGATTCGGGTCAGTACCGACCAGCCAGCCCGCGCCGATGCAGTAAACGAGCGGAGTACTCGGGACGACGACGACCTGTCATACAGCATGAGCTTCACGGGGAGCATCTCGGCCAGTACACACCAGTCCAAACTACCTCACAGTGTCCACAGTCTCGTGGACAAGAGCGATCCGGAAGCCATGACGGAGCAGATCGACGAAGTTTTCTCTGCGCGGTCCGACCACACCGGGTCTCTGCTGAGAATAGACTTGAACAAAGACGTCAGTGTCAGAGCCAGTGAGAAGTCATACACCACGGGGATTCCCGAGTCCGACAGCGAAAACGAGATCAAATCCCACCACACCCTCTCCACGAAGTCCGAGGGCACGCTGTCGCGTCCGTCCAGCGAGAAATCCGTGGCCAGTACGAACTACAGCCAGGACTTTGAGGAGGAGGACCTGTCCGAGTCTGACCGCACTCCGGTGGCCATCAATCAAGGACCAGGTCTGCCCAGCATCAAGTCCGGAACCGGCCACACAGAGGAAGACATCAGCGAACACATATCCGCCAGCCTCCCGTCCATCTCGGAGAAGAGGTCGATCCACCGGCAGGACACTCTGGACAACGTCCTGCTGGCGGACATCCTGGGAGGACTGGAGCGGGACGAGGACAAGACTCCGACGGAGACGCCCCGTGAAGCCTCACCTTTCCTAGGACAGGAGGAGAACAGTATGCTGCTGCTCACCGACCCCCTGGCCGACTTCACCATCGGCAACAAGGTGATGGTGTGGGGGAGGACGCGCGGAACACTGCTGTACAAGGGCAAGGTGGACTTCGCCCCCGGGATCTGGGCCGGCGTGGAGTTGGAGAAATCCGAGGGAGACATGGATGGAACTTCCGGGGGTCGGGAGTACTTCTCGTGTCGTCCTCAGCACGGGGTGCTTGTCCACGGCAGCGACATCTCCCAGATGGCCGATCTTGACGGATTCCTGCAGGACTATCCCAATGAGTCGGACATTTCGGCTGCCACGGAGACGGACCATGAGAAGGAGGCCGTCAGTGCTGGGGAGAAAACGGAGTCGATTCCGTCCAGTCCGCTAACTCCCCACGGAGCCAAGAAGTTGAGGGACATGAATGCCATGGCAGATGACATCACGGACAATCTTACTGCTTCCATTGTGAAAGATTCTGTTGAAACCATCGGCAAGATCGCTGCTAAACAGGGTCCCCCGCCCACCCTGCCAAAACCCAAAGTGAAGAAACAGGTTGACGATGCAATGGAGTCAAAGACAGAGTTTCCTAAGGAAGTGAAAGCGAACAAGACCACGGACATTGTGATGGACAAAATGCTCAGCGAGGCCATCTCCCAGATGGTTTCTATCAGGAACAAGCAGCGAGATCGGAGTGGAGGCGATGCAGCGTCCAAGTCTCCGACATCTGGTCTGGTTAACGGACACCTGAGTTCCAAGGAGCTGGACTTGCTGCCAGGAGCAAAGGCTAAAGCACAAGGCGAAGCCACGGGGAAGGCGGACATCTTAGTTCTTGATCATGACAACAGTCTGATTGTGCGACCTCAATCGCCCCAGCCTGGAGAGGTAGGGAACACATCTTTAACTTTTTGTCTTGTTTTCAAGTTAATTGTTGAATTTTTCGTAGAATGTGAAACAAGTGCAAAACTAAGGATATATTGTTAGTTTGAAGAAGTCATTGCAATTGTCAATATTCACATATTCATTGGTAATACTCAGGGTGCCAAAGTTCTTCCTAAATGAAGATACTTGACGGAGATGAAGCTAAGCATGTCTGTACACTTTAATGCATTCGGGCTACACTACATTTCACTACACTACATTTCACTGCACTACACTACCCTACGAAGTAGAGGCTGGTTGAACAGGTTTGAAGCAAAACAACAACAATTCAGTTTGCGTAGTCCATTTACTCCTTGATTTGGCCTTTCCTACACAGGGATGGAGCTTAACTTAAAAACATACTAGCCCGAATAGTGATACAAATAACAAATGATTACAAAAACCTTGAATTTCGACTTGTCGTTAGGATACCAGCATTGGGAGAAATTTCATCCATGCTACAATACACTATGTGGACCGAACTCGTAGTGAAAAGTAGTACTACATATGCTGACTGAATGGCTTCTGTAGCACTACACTGTATTATTTAGTGAAAAGTTGTGTAGCCTGAACATCTCTGGTAACAATGTGATATGTTCCTACATTGTATGATTGCATCTGCATTGACCAGTTTCATATGGTAACCGCGTCTCTACATTGTGTTGGTGCAGGCGGGTCTAGAAGATCTGGACCATGACATCTCCGATCTGCTGGGAATGGAGAACGAGTACTTTGATGACGACATGGGTCTGGGCAAGATAGGCAAGCCTCCTCCTCCATACCCGGGCGGCTCAGACCAGGTGCAAGGTGAGTGTTGGCCACGACAGTGCTCTCCCTTGGCTTAGCAGATTATTGTATCTGGGGTTCGTTCAAGATCCAATACATTTTAATACACAATACAATACGCTACTTGTCTTGGCTGAACGGGTTTGTAGGAAATACGAACACGGAAACCAGTCTGCGCATACGTTCAGTGCATTCGCTTCATGGTTTGGGGTTTCATTCAAAACAGTACGGGGTCCAGACCCATATTGAAAAGTATGAATACGTATTGCTACATGTGCTGGCTGAACGGCTTCTGTAACAATACATATGCATATGTATTGATATGTATTCTATCTTGAACGCACCTCTCATTCCAAGTCTGTACTTTGTGAGATTCTCCTGGAATCGCTGTCAGAAAGGCAGGAACATGTGTTTGGTTTCTACATGTAATCTAGTGTAGAGAATCACCACACATACACAAAGTGACGTAGGTAACATTCACCTCCGCTAATACTTTACCATTATCAGAATGGCGGGAATGTGTGCCTGTGTTTACAAATGTCGCTGGATATGACGGTTCACTTGTCAACACTAGTGTTTCAGTCACTAAACCATGACCCACAAATTGGCAAACATTCTCTAGCCAGACTTAAAATGCCCCACAATTAAAAATAACCTGAAAATCTGGAAATTTAGGATTCCTGGCACCTGTCTCATGACGGTGTCCTAACTTTAGGAGCTTCCAACTTTGTGACCCAGTTTATCACCTCCTAAGTTAGATATCAATTTATGAAGGAGTAAGACTTGTGGTGTCATCATGAAAGTGTTGTTGCCAGGTGATAACTGCTAGGAATGGTTTAGGAGCTCCTAACTAGTTGGGACACTAGTTGGGCCTGAAGCGTGTTTCTGTTATCATTATGACTAGCACACCAAAAAGTGAGTTTTCTCAGCTACATGATTTGCCTCTGTGTGTTGCAGGTGCAGAGGTGTTGTTGCCGCCTCAGCCGCCAGAGGAGGTGGTGTACATCGTGCCACATCAGCAGGAGGAGGTGGAGAGTATCGTCTCCGATGCCATCGACATCTACTGGAACTGCCGGCGGTGCGGCGAACCCATGGACAATGTGGAGCCGCCTGATGACTACTTCCGCTCCGCTGAGAACGGCCGCGATGTGGAGAGCCGCAGCCGACGCGTGTTCAAGCAGCTTCTCTTCGACCTGACAGGGGAGATAATCCGCGAGATCTACCGGGACGAGAACGAGGTGGAGCCTCAGGCGTGGCAGAAACCTCGGCGGCGACATCACAAGTATTACAAAGGACTCTCGCCTCCGACGACCGTGGACAGGCTGAAGCCTGTGGTCCAGTGTGCGGTCAGCGATATCATGGGACTTAACGGGACGCGTGGCTCTGGCAGTGGACTGAACAAGTGGAACGTGAGAAAGAAGCGGGACCACGTGGACAACATCCTGGTGCAGGAGCTGCGAGAGGAGGAGCCGAGCTGGGTCAACTACGACAGCGACGAGCTCTCCGTCAAGATGCAGCTGACCGACACGATTCTAGACTCGCTGCTCACTGACACTGTCTCCACTTTAAACAAGATCTTCCAAAAACGGCATTATCGCTCGCAGGAAAGCTAGGCATCGGGCTGTCTGAGTGTCTGTAGGTTGGAAGTTGAGCGTGGTTGTGAGATGTGACGACTCGTATTATTAATACTAGGGTAGAGGATGGCCAAAAGGTTGAGCTTGTCAGTTGGCCTTCTGAGTAATAGCTCAACAGCATCTCCAGGTCTGCATGTTTCCATGACTATCATGTATTCTATGCCACTTCAACGTGAAGATGAGAGGAATAACGCATTGTGGCTTGACATCCAATACAGTTGGAGCTAGCCAGTTCTGGTGCAAGCTCTCGTTAAGTGTCTGCACGATAAACAGTCCCGCCAAGCAATACAACGAAGAAGCACAATCTAGCCCAAGAGAAGGGTCTCGTGGAGCGAATGCTGTCCCACTCCATGAAAGACGTAGGCTCGTGACCTAGGTGGACGAAACCCAAGATTGAGGTTGAAACACAACAGTTCACCATCCAGGAAGTCTCCCCCACAACTTCTGTTCCTAGAAATCCTCTCCACGGCCGCAAGGGAGACTGATCCTGCCGTGAGCTACCGACAGTTTCTAGTGTCTCTACGCTGCCAAATTAAAACGTTCCTGAAACCGCCTGCGGTCGCCGTTGCCTCCCGAGCTGATCCAGGCAGGGGGCAATCTGAGAGACACGCAGTGCAGCGTCCGCGCCCGGGGGAGAAGCTCATCTGTGATATGTTATCTCATGTGGATGTAGTCTAGCTCTAGTTACCTGTTGATACACATGGAACTCGATGAGGTCTTGAGGCGCACCTCAGACATTCCAGACTATGTGGACATTCCTGACAAGTAGGGGTCTTAGCAGCACCCTTATTCTCTTCCATGACTGTGATTTGTCTTACCCCTTACACCCACCCCCACCCAATGACACAGGTTCAAATTGTACATATGTGGTTATTTATTGTTCCTAGCCGAGACTACTTGAGATGTGGACACAAGTTGTAGCAGTAGAAGCGTGACGTGTATCTTTCTGTACCATATGTATCTTGGTACACAATATTCTTACCTAGATTAATTGAGTGTCTTGAGAAGATGTGGCCGACTTTCTTCCGAACTAGAAATCCCAAACTCAGTCACACATTTGTGAATCATACATTCACAATTAACGCTCGCCCAGGCTTTTTCTCCCAATGCTAAAGGTATCCTAAGGGCGAGTAGAAATTTGTTATTTGTACCACTATTCAGGGTATCCTTTCACGAACCTCTCTTATCTACTAAGAGACTGGTAGCGCTCTCTTAGCAGTGTACTAGCTATCGGTAAAGCAAGCGCTACCACTCTCTTAGTAGATAAGGGAGTAAATAATATTTAAAGTTAGTTTCTATCCCTGTTAATTCATTAATTATTCATGAGATATTTTTTTTTTTATTAAGTGTCATTAATTTCTCTCTCAAATTGTCATCAGTTTCTCTATGCAATCAATCCAACTATTTCATCTCATATCAACAGTATCCTAGAATCTCATTGAATAGCCTCTTCATAGCAGCTTTGAATGATTCATCCAATGAAATGTGACAACATTGAGTTTAAATGTTCACAGTCTGTGTGACATCGCTTCTTCCATTACGTCTGTAGATAGCCGACCACTGGTGTACGCCGGGTATACAACGTTTCACAGACCCAGTTGTTCAAAGTGCAGCTTTAAGACGGCCAGTAGACATACATTGCCTTGACTGTAACTATTAATATTTGTTGTATTTCCATGTAATTATGACTCTGTGAAGCAGCATCTTATAGTGTGTTTAGACGGCAAGTCTGTCTCATGAGACCTCCACTACCCAATAACTGTCTCCCATGGCAACTAAACCATGTAAGCGTGCTATGATCTTGCCAATTTGCAATTTCGCATGGACCGTTTTCGTCTTGTGGAAATAGGGCTTTGCAGAATCTTGGCACCTGTCAGTTATGTAATGCAGGTCTCGTGAGATATGGACTTGTCGTATAGGGATTCCTTGAAACATTCCTGGTATGGTGGTGTTATGTAATGAATTGTTTCGGCAGAAATGTCCACTGCCACTTGGCCTAGATAAACGGAGACGCTGCATCGACATCAAGCCCTGGTTCCACCCTGCTACACCCTCGGTTCTCTTGCCACCAATTATTGGGAGTTTCTCATCTCCAGAAATATATTCCGTCCAGGTCATAAAGCTAATGGAAGAAGCAGGGGCAGTTGTTTGCAACCTATATGGGGTGTACATGTCGTTAACTTAGTGTTAGAGGTTTTCCCCCGACTATCTGTGGACGGTAAACGCCCACATCCAAAGTGGGCATCATGTCACACCCACCTTTACTGCAGGGTTGGTTGGTATGGTTTAGTTTGCTCAAAGTACTGGAATTCTAAAGTGCTATATACAATTGCCCCTGCTGTCACTCTGCTAGCTTTATGAACATTTAGGAGTGATCTCCCTTCTTATCAAAATTTATACACCTCTGTCCATCTAGTCGAGCGCCATGTTTGCTATTGCAATCATCTGTGCACTTTTATCTGTCCACAGGTCTAATTGTGCCTTGTATACATCCCGGAATAGATGTAACTATTTTCCATGCTTTCTGAATCTGTAAAACTATTTACCGTAAATTGATTTGCAAATTGGCAGCTTTTCTAGATTTTTGTATTAACAATATTGATTTTGAGAAGATAAACATGATACACAATGGTGTATTCCAATGCTCACTGCTCTTGAAGACCACTCTTCTAGGTGTACTATAGTGTAATCGCTGGTCATGCACAATCCAAACTTCTCAGACATGGCAATTTCCCATGGATCGGCAGGAATCTGCTGATGTATTTGTCCAAGGGTTATTTTATTTGCCCTGGATGGCTTCCAGACCCCAGATCCTGGGTTGTTTCCCCACTGAAATTGCAATTGTCTGTTTGCCATGCCTGATCTATGTAATGTAACAGTACCGACAAAACATGATCAAACGCGTATCTGAATGGATAGTTAATGCGCCATTTTAAATTAACCAAAGCCATTGTTTTCTCTGTGCCTTTACTGTTGTCATTCCCGTCAGTCAATCAAATTACAGTTCTAATTTATTGCAATCAATTATTTATGTCGTCGCTTATGGGTGAAATATTCCTGCAGCGACGTAAATCACTATGTAAATCATTATTTATTGTGTTAACCAGTTATATAGCCTGTGGCAGTGCCCTATAGCCTCTGATTAGAATTGGATTGGGAATTTGCGTCGTCGGCATACACATGGTCATGATATCTTACCCCCTTGTCTTAGTTGGTCACACCAACTGGTGGAAATGAAGCTTAGTAGAAGCAGTTCATGTGCATGCATACAGAATAGGCCATCTGTGATGCAAGTGAAAGAATCTTGAAAGCGACTTTAAACTCTTTTTTTTTTTTCAACCAATTTCTTTCCCATTACAAAACTCAACAGCAAAGTTTCCTTTCTATACCACTGCATTAATATTTCCTTTGTAATAGTTAAGTTACTGAATGACTTTTAACTAAAACTCTGCATAACTGTCAGTGGAGCTGTAAAGTATTGATAGTACTGTATGATGTGTGAAAAATGTGCCACATTTGGCTGTTTTACCATGAATTAAATGGAATATCAATTTTTTTATTAGAAATCGCACAAAGCGTTTATCAATATATGGTTACAGTATTTCATTGTCAAGCCTGACTGTTTAGGACATTTATTGCCATGAAGACGTCAGATTGTTCAAATTAACCATTCCCTGCTAGATAAATCAAAATCAATGCTGTATTAGAGCGTCACAGATTGACCTGAATAGAGGGTAGTTTGATTGTCGTCATTATTGATATTTTGCAGTATTGAGTTGTCTCCCCTATGTAGACCAAAATGATATTACAGGACATGATCCACAGAAAGCAGTGGCTAGATGTGATTGTTCAGAGTCTTATTTAGGGTGTTATCCTAAGTATTATTCTTCACAATTTTATGTAGGGTGTTATCCTAAGCAGTGTGCACAAAATAAAAAAAATACCTGGCCCCGAGATTACAAAACTTTCTGAGTACGATCTCATACTCAACTCAGAATTTTGTTCATAAAACGTCATGT
>JAUTBQ010166422.1:0-12160 GCA_032361185.1 Lepetodrilus ovalis | reverse complement strand
TTACTTCTGAATAATACTTAAATAACATTACATATATGCAAGTTATTCCAAATTGAGCATGTAATCATTCAAAATAAGTTTTGCCCCAAAAAAATATATGGCTGGGTCTAAAGAGTATATGAATATTAATGTTAATGCAAGCAACTATTTAACATGATTCAACCGATATGTCTCCAACACAGGACGCCCCCCCCCCCCTCCCCCTCAGGCATGATCAGGCTTCAGCAGAATCGCTGCCAATCATAGTTCGCTTAACATTCAACAACACGTTTCACATTCAACCAAATAACGTGGGTGGCCATTTAAAATAATAGTGCATAATGCCTTTCCGAGTAGGAAAATATTTGGTAAAGCTAATGAATCCAGGTAATTATAGCTCGCTTATGAAACTGCATGTTCATATCCAAACATTACTATTGCCATGATTTCGAGCCGGGAGTCGTTTTCGTTTGGCTACACGAACTTCTATTACTAGTATTTATTCATTGTCCGTCAACTATGAATGGCTGTTGAAATGCTATTTTGTTCCAAAAGAAAAAAAAAGAAAAAAAAATAGAAACCCAATAAATTGACACGAAACGTCTTTCAAAAGGATGAGCAAAATTAAAATTTTGACAAACTAACGTCTAGAGGAAACTAAATAAGTGTTCTTCGGCGTTAATTGTTAGAATAGTTGTGTAATTCATACCTTCTAAATCTTCTATCTAACCATCTCTGTCATGGATAAATGTAATCCTTTATTTATACTTCATTTTCAGGAGACTCAAGTTTTATTTTAATATTGTGAAGTTCTGTATGTATTATGTGAGTTTAATCTGATCATCGTTGCGTAATACGTTATTCACAAAGAGACACCATTGTTGCAGTCATGTTCTAGAAAACGATACAGGTTGCATAGCATTGTATCACGATGCTTTCCGCTTCTCTGTTGTCATCACAAATATATATATTCAACCAGACAGAATCATTTGGGTCTAGGACCAATTAAATATTAAAGCACGTTTTGAAGTATTTTATTGTAAATAGAAACGCGCTGATGGTATCTTGAATCATTTTCAAACCGTACTACAGTGAATGCATTTTCAGTCTTTAAGTGCCTTTTTTTGGTGATCTATATAATTACTTGTTGATTAATTTAAAAAAAAAAAAAAATGTTCTAAAATTACGAGGTTGACACGAACTTTGTTTTCGATATAATCATAATTGCTTAAATGTTCTTGTACTTGCAATGTCGTTGAAGCATCCCCAGGCTTCCTCCTGCCTTGCATGTTTCATGGCAAACATGAACACTGATATCTAAACATCGATCTTCGGCAGCGTTTGATAACAGACTTGGTCTTTACGATAGAAGCGTTTAATCCATACTTTACTTTAGGAAGGATTTGCCACTAAGCCACAGAAATCAGTTTTCATCGACGCTGACGCAATAAATATGTCACATCGTCAAATTTATGGATATCGGTAGAAGAGATCAACTTGTATTCTTCGTTACAAGCACATGATGGAAGAATGATCCTCACGAATCGCGATAGCCTATGGCAATACGTAGCCAGAAATCGGTGGAAATGGTTGTACTGTTGACACGGTAGTTGCAACAAACATACCATAATTGTGGTAAACATACACTTTGCTATATTATCATGAGCATTAAATAGGAACAGTATATCGATATAATGTAACACGTATCAAACAAAGTAACCAGGCATGTACGTTGATTGTAGTCATCCATTCAAACAATTCACGCTACAAGAGTATCCGATTAAAACATGTTAAATCCTGATTCACTCAAATAATTATACCCAATTAATAAGATGGTGCATTATATGTTCTATTTAATACCAACTGTATTTCAAAACTATGTCAAAAGCGATTTTTTTATTTTAATACCAACTACGGATCTATGTCAAAAATGATCATTTAACATTTGCATGAACCCTATGCACCCTATTTCCAGTAAATCTTATTCAATTAAAAAATTGATATACTTGATATCACATATCCTGTCATATTATTCTTGCATCAATAGATCATGTTTTTACGACATTGTGTATTATTTAGAGGCAATGCGTTTCTATTATAAACGCAATACATGTACTAATATTATATTTATGGAACGCGACACTGTATAGGAAGTCATGATCACATGGGGACTTTGACCTGAATCTCAATATTGATTCAATTATTAATGAAATTGTGTATGCTGTCTGTAACATGAATTGTCTGTATGCTGTGCATGGTTGGACTATCGTAGAGTCTGCAAGTAAGTTAATGTGATGTGTATGCAAGGAACCGTGTCCACGGGTATTACTAGTATACACATTCCAAGAACAAGTGTATAGGGATAGTGATATACCAGAGTACATTTCGTCTCGTGTGTGCATTGGCTTGGATGTGGTGAAGAGGAAGGGATACGAAGATGGAGAGGATGAGTAGAGTGCAGTAGAGGGAGGCGCGGGGGGTGGGGGGGGAGGTAGGAAGAGAAGAGAGAGACGGAGAAGAAAGAGGAGGAGAAGAGGATAAGAAGAGGTTGGAGCAGAGGGAGATGGAAGAGGGGGTGAAAGAGAAGAGTGGGACGGAGGAGAAAGAGGAGGAGGAGAAGAGGAGGGAGGAGGAGAAGAGGGAGAGGATGAGGATGGTGGAGTAGAGGGAGACGGAAGAGGGGGAGGAAGAGAAGAGAAGAGGGAGACGGAGGAGAAAAGGGAGGATAAGAAGAGGGAGAGGAGTAAGAGGAGGAGAAAAAAGTGGATCAGAAGATGGTGGAGTAGAAGACGGGTGAGGATGAGATGAGGGAGGGTAAGAAGAGGTAGAGTAGGAGGAGAAGGGAGTAGAGTGAGAGGGAGGATAGGAAGAGGGTGAGGACAAGGGTAGACGGGGAGGATTAGAAGAAGGATGTGTTGGAGGAAGGAGAATGCACGAGGAGGAGAAGAGGAAGAACAAAGAGAAGAGTTGGTGGTGGAGGTGGAGATAGGTGTTGATGATGAGGAGGAGGAGGAAGGGAAGGAAGAGAAGGAGGACGAGGAGGAATAGAAGCCTTGGAAGGATGTGGAGGAGGAGAATAGGGACAAAATGAGGAGGAAGGCGAGGTGAATGAACAGAAAAAAGAAAAGAATTAGTAGAAGAAGATGAAGAAGACGGCGACGAGGAGGAGGAGGAAGTCGACGACTAAATACTAAATAAACTTCCTTATTATAGTGTTCTTTTTTCTCAACACATATAAACCTGACCATTTTGAGACGCCGTACCAAGATACCTTCACCGCAAGTCAGTCACCTTTAAAAATAACTTTCTATCTCACAAGCTGTTGTCAAACAATCGTTGTTCTTGGATTCTATCAGTATATACCATATATTTATCGATTTTTATAAATATAAGTATACCAATCGAATACCTGATTCAGTCTAGCAATTAGGGAACGATCATTGTGAAAGAAATTGAGTTGCAGGGCAGGTAAATATATTAACAAGTTAAGATGATGACCCGAAAGTCTAAATATGTCTGGTGTCCAAATGCCAGCTGATGGCCATGACGATTTCTCAGAATGTCTATTGAACCAGGTTAGCATCCCAGTCGGCACATGGCGGAATACGATGTCGATACGATGTCGAAAATGCGTTGCTTTTACATCGTATCCATTAAAAGGCCATGCTGGCATTCAGATCTGTCTTCGTGATAAACTAAATGCATGTAGATAAATCATACAAAAGCGCTGGATACGACAGTTTTATGTAAGGGTGCCATAATGTCGGTGGTGCAAGAAACATTGTTTTTGAATAACACACAGCTAACAAAAGTTAGATGTTCTGTTCCAGGATCCTACCAGGATACTGGCAGGACATTTTCATATCGGGCGTCTCGCCAGGATCCTGGAGGAGGTTTGTTAGGACACCTAGCGTTTGATTTGCTGTGATATTAATAACACAACCATTGGAGCCATATTTCTCGGTACATCAAAGGGACATCAGTACACATTAAACATTCAAATTCAGTGTTCATGCATGCTACTTGACCTCACCATGCTTCACTCTCCTGCTAAATTACTAAACACGAATACGCTTAATTTTAGAGATTTTGGATCAAGGATTAAATCAGTTTGTTTTGTCGACAACGTATGATTTGAGGGAGCATATTTACGCGCGCACACACACACACACACACACACACGCACACACATACACACATATAGATGTCCGACAAGAAGCTACGAGATCATTTCTATTACGGTTCAGTGGACACCCTCATATTTGCACTACATCATACTTCATAGTGTATCAGACATCAACAGCAGTAAACTGTATGGTGCTCTAACCGTCTGTCACATCCTTCGTTAGTCACGGTCATTACCCATGAGCATGACCAGGTTGATATGGAATTAACTGAACCACATCTCAGCTTGTCTGCACATGAGCGGAGACTACTGTATATGATGCATTTCGAGTAAACCATCAGACTCATTATATTCTCAGAGAATCATATGGTGTATTTTCGTGCTGTCGATGGGCAAATTGTTGTTAGGTAAACACTATCTCAAAACATAGCAACTGTAACAATACGTGCTGTCGGGTTGTGTATGTTATGCTCGGTGCTCGTAGTCCCATATAGATCCGTGTATACATGAATAGACCGTTTTCTTATCAGTGTACAGAATACAGGATGAAATGTTAGAAAGTGTTCTTTCCTGAAGACACAAATTCACAACGTCGGAGATTTGCCTGAATGATAACATATGATGAATTCCACTTGTGCTATCTAGATAGACGACCACTATACTGCATACAATTATTTCATAGCAATTGATTTCCACAATGAGACGAAGAAATACAGACACACTCATCTAGGTATATTAAAGCTTGGCTAATATGCATAGCATGTATACTATTAATTAATGTTAGCCAAGCTTACAATTATATCCCAGATGTGAGTGAAGGCTTATATGGAGTTTAACGTTGCACTCTCCCTCAACCCACCCCACCCCCACCCCCACCTCACCCCACACCCACCCACGGGTGTGTACATTTGCACTCCTATGCAAAAACGTGCATGCGATTGGGGCATAGACCTATGGATTTGATCAATAGTATACTTGTTTTTAACGCATTATTCATAATTTGCTTTGTTTTTTCCTTTTATATGAATAAGTAATATAAGATTTCTAATGACTGACCTTATATGAACATTGTGTTTAGCATCCACTGGGTGCTGCCACGTAGTGCACTAAGAAGCCATACTGCTTATGCATATCCCAGTTGAAAGAGGTGTTTTCATGATGAGTGTATTCATGATGAGCTTACAAGTCGCCATTGGAGCACATCCCAACGCAAAATTTGTCGTGGCTAGCCAGTAATATCCAATTAACCAATTCCTATCAAAAATCGCAATATCACTTTATAATTTTCATTCTACCGCCCCTGTTGTGCTAGAATAGTTAGCTACGGCCAGGGGGGCCCGTTTCTATGAACAGTAGCCTACAACTGTCGTACATAACTGTTTTAGAACCAGTATAACTGTAAGTCTGGTTGCATAAAACACATTAATCGCTATAATACTTGAAAATATGGTTATTGTAAACTATAGTAGTGATAAAAGTGGTTCATGCACCCAGATTTATATTTGTAGCGGGTTCTGAAGATTTGACTTAGGACAAGTGTAAGCTACAATGTTCTGAGCAACGGCACCCTGGTTCTAATTATTGTTTTTAGATAATACATCATTCACAAGAGACTATATTAAATGATATTATGTACATCGATGGAGATACTAGGGTCGATGTTCGAGTAATGAAATAGCCATTAGAATACATCATGGTTGACCCAGAAACATTTCCTGACCTCTTTGGGTCCATTCCCGCACGGCGTGTTCTATCGAGCGTCTTCCTATGGTTAGTCGAGCGATGAAACGAATATGCTCTCCGATTGTACATAGTGTGACGGAAACTATACAGAGTTCGAATTCATAATGTTGTACGGCATAGATTATTGAAAAGAGCCGCTGTCTCTATGACAAGATATAACCGAAATACCCGGTAATAGTAAAGCTTAGCAAGTGATACACAATGAATGAGCAGTGGTGAAGACCAGAACAAAATATACTGCAAGTCGTATACAAACAAACTTCTATTATAGTATATTCATGCATATGTATACCCAATGAAATAAAATCATGAAAACAAAAACAGAGGGGGAAGCAGAACATATACTGGCCTCGAGATTACGAAACGTTGTTGAGTACGAGTTCATGCTCAACTCAGTTTTGTTCATAAATCCTCATACAATATTTTAGGTTGAGTATGAAATCGTAATCTCGAGGTCCGGTTGACTTTAACTACATTGCCATTTGGGATATGCAGACTATTATTTACGCTCTACACCTATTAAAACTATGCTATATGTTATGGTGTGAACGCGCAGCGTATGGCATATGGTGCCAAGAAATAAACAAGGACACCCGAGGTGAGAGTGTCCTACCAGAATACTGTTAGGATTTTGTTAGGATTTTATTAGGATTTTGTTAGGATCTTGGAACAGGAGACCCAGCAAGTTTTGCTGTGGTAAGTATTCGCCGAGGTAATTTACCTGTGAATCTGCCGTTTAAAAAAGGTCTTATGTATTTCTTAACATTTGCAAACAGATATTTCCTTCGCACCCGCTACTGTTAATAACACGAAGATACCAGGCAAAGCATTCATATCTAGTTCCAGAACATCTTGCTAATTGGATACAAATAAACGTTCAATTCACGATGTAAAGCTATCATCTTTTGATGTTCCATTGCTCAACGGTAATGCAAACATTCATCTTCAGACATTTGACAAGCAACTTCTTAACATATAATGCGTTGGAGTTGACTGCATAACTGGAATACAAGTATATACACTCAACAAAATAATGTAAGGGCCAGCAGAAATTTTTTGGAGAAAATTGCTACCAAACTTAGGAATTCGGCTTAAGGAACCTGGCACCATTCTTCTGCCAATGCATCTGAATGTTCTTAAAGAATACCTGCAGCCGGTGATGTTTGGAAATGTTACCATGCTAACATTATTGCATCGATAAAAGTTGTTCATGCATGCGACCAGACTTACATAACTTGCCATGTTAAAATGGTATTAAATTAGTTTAAAAGGCCGCAGATATTACTGGCCCTTAATTAATGTTCGTGAGTGTAATTATGATTGCCTCTGCCGAATGTCCACGAACGCAATATCGGCTATCGTGTTTAAATAGCCACGTCCGTACAAAAACTTGAATAAACTACTGGGCGTTCAGTATCAATGTAATGGGCATAACCTACAAAACAAAGGACCAAAAATATAAGGAAAGCGTTATTCAATATTTAAATCAATAGTATCTGGTTGACAGACATTCTTGCGTAGAAACCTTGTGTCCGTAACAGAGACTGTGACATTGTGTCGCAAGCATATACATATCCTATCTTTATTATACAATGGAAGCAACGGCATTTGCAAAGACAAATTAAATAGACAAGGATTAGTTCCATCAAGTCTCAATCAATTACACGATACCGGTAGATAGTATTTACCCTTTAACGGCCAGGAGACATGACGGATATAATCAATGGAAACAGGTTTTAATCCATAACAGACAAGAAACCGTGTATATAGAAAGGATGTCCCAGCCAGCAACGTCATGTGTGTGTGTCTCCGTGTCAGCAGCGAAACCATAGGGGTGTCAACTTTCTTTCCGTGGTATTTTTAGCAAATATCCAACATTTGCAGATGTTTAATAATGCACGAGCACAGTACAACACGTATGCGATACATGTCCTGTACTATAACAGACAATAGCTGCCGTTGTGTGCGTGAAATCATTAAGACTTCCAAACAAATATCTTGTATTGAAGTATTTGAATGGGATGTCAATGAACAATGGTAGACATGTTTGGCGGCTCTCAATTATGTGTCCGCTATCATTAGTCGATGAGCTCGGTAATCAACCAAACGGCAAACAAACATGTCATTGAATGTAAGTGTGTGTTAATGCACCAGCATACGACCGTGTTCGATTTATATATGTTCAGTTAACAAAGCAAACATATTGTCCCAACTACGATCCTTCATCTTCCAGTCTGTCAATAGATCCATCTGATTCTAATCATGATAACGTACATGCAAATGTTTCGCTGCTCCCCCAACCCTTACCGCCACCCCCACAATTACACACCGCAGCCGTGTCCAGATTCCTGGAGAAAGAGTTGAAGCTGATGTAGTCCAGAAATCCAGACGTCTATCGCACCATATGGATTACGCTATATAGCGGATAGCAGAAGCATTGTGGAGAAGAAGCTACTTTGTCTAAAGCTGATGGTGATTGCTCAAGCTTAAATGTTCATTGTTTGTATTATAAAATAGAAAGATTAATATTAAATATTGACCGTTCACTTATATTCCAACGTAGTTTATAAACATGGTTCACTACCGATTCTTGAACGCACAATACTGAATGTGGTGCTAATGTCTTTCAGTATAAGCATATTGGTCTTTGACAATTCATAACGTCAGTAAATTATTTGATCCACACCAAGACTGTCCCTGGTGGCATTATTTTATTAAAACTTTAGAGATAATTTTGATAGACACAATAACAATTTATTGTATATATTAGGTATATGGAGTTCCTACATCTAAACGTGCCTAAACAGTGAGCCAATGGATAAAGATGAACATCAATGGAAGTTTCATATTCCTGCTGTCCCGTATCATGCAAACCATAGCACGCATGGAGATTGAAATACATATATTACTTCTCTACAGCGAGCAGCAAAGGTCGAGCAATAAATGTGTGAAACCAATCAATGAGTTGCAATGCCGGAAAAACTCGTCCAATGAATTGGAAAATAGAAGCAAAGCAAATTGACCGAGGCGACACAGTGATATAGATGAAGACAATGCAGTGATAGAATCCATGTAGTTCGTGAATTGATAGCATTCGCCATTAAGTAATGACATAAAAAATGATTTATCTGCCGTGACGATGGTGCTCCCGAATCTGTGTTGATGCTCAGAAAGTGAAGGACATAACTCTATCATTGCCCTTCATTGACAGGTGACGTACGTTGTCTGTGATGTTCGTCCACATGATACAGAATTCAGTCCTGTGAATAAGCTTAATTCTAGCCATTGGTTGGTCAATATATCGTCAAACCTAATTTTCTGTGATCCCATCACAGTGTGATTGTTACAAGACATTCCAAGTACAAAAATATGTATCGATAGGAAAATACATAAAACAAAGACAACAACAGGATTGACGAAGCTAACGTAATTCTGAACGTACGTTTCTTGTTCTTGTCAGTGAAATCTCCAAATAATATATTCATTTAATATGATAAAAACAAAAGTAAGTAAAAACACTATATATGAACGTAAGGAAATACCGAAAGGAAAAGAAACTAGGTTCTCGAAGAGAACGTGCTGGTTGGATGTAGCACGGTTTTTCATCCACACAGTCGACAGGTAGTTGAATTCATAGGTGCAGTCACTGATCAACTCAATTGGAAACCTTGACATAGGACAATAACATGGAATCTTACCTGGTGACTAGCTTCTCTTCCTTTTCTGCTTTCTTCTTGATGCGAAAGAACATGGCGCACATGATTTTGACTGGCTTCTTATATCCCCTGAAGAAATGGAGAAAAAAATATTTGTTCCCAGACCAGGTCGTCGCTACCACCCAAGAACACAAAACTTGATATGTTTTAAGGCGTGTTATAAGCAACGTCCACTTCGAATTAATTCAACCCGTCTGCAACTTGTTGACGTATGATTAAAAAAAAATGTCGTCTGCGTGATTAACTTGTCGTCTGGTCGGTTTGCTGCTGGTACTCGTAGTCCCGTCCCGGGTGTATGGTTGTGACACGGCTGCCTGTGAATTATTACCCACACTGGTGTATCGATCGACCCTGAACCTGCCAGGACGGTTTTCAAACCTTTGTAATCTACTATGTTCAATAAACGAAATGCCATCTATGCTTTGGCAGTCCATGGGAGATAACTGCCGCTGATATCGGGTAGACCGTAAATAACGATTCATGCGCTGCCACCCGATTCCAAGACATCGACCTAAGGGATAATGGAAGTATTGAGAACCAAGCAAGCTTCTGGCAATCGAGTCTGTATTGACGTAGAGTGGGACCTCTCCGCAAATATTATAGCAATATTGTATTTGCCTTGTATATCTTATTTTCTCGCTCAACTATGTGAAAATAAGGATGGCTTGCATTTGCAGTAAAAACATCAATAGTGAACACGTGTATTGTTTAACTGTCGCCTGGACTACGTTGCTTAAGAAATCACTGGGGAATAGGCAAAAATCTAAAATGTTTGTGGTACATTCTCCAAACCAGTTTTCAAGTGTATTATATTATTGCGTGCAAACGCATAATAAATTTACGTGCGTCTCAGAACGAGTCGATGTGTTTAAGAATGAAATAATAATGATCAGTCATGAATCAGTGACAATGACGTTTGGGACAAATATATAAAGATGGCGTTTAAATTTTATCGAATATATGCAGTGTAGTTTATTGATATCCAATTGCACCGTTAATTTAATTTGTGATGCAGATGCTCATTATCGTGTAGTTATTGGTTTGAACATGATCACGTTTTAACAGCAAAAAGTAATAAACAATGTAGAAAATACCATTACGGATTCCTCCAGAGTATCGTTTTTCGAAGCTCTCGTATCCACCACGGCACCATTGCACTAGGTCGTAAGTGCCCGAGTCCCTGTTATGTCATCCCCGTACCTCAGAGGTACGTATTACGTTATTACTTCCCTGTACCCCTGGCACATGTCTAGGGGAAAACTTGCGCAAACAGCCAAGGAGCTAAAAATAGAACCATTTTCATTGATCAATCAAAGGCAGTATATTATCATAAGCAAAGGGATAGAATATCTCTCCAGTGTAGACTAGATGCATGTGACCAGCAATGCACTTGCTTAATACTTTTATGTAAATAATTACAATTATTGAACATGTATATATGTCATATTATATGTATTTATCATTCTTAATATTTCTTTCTTCTCTCCCCATCTTTTCTTTCCCTTCTCTTGGAGCGGTTTTCATTTAAGTTGTAATAACTTGTAACCTATCCATTTCGTCTTGAATAAAAATATGTTTAAACTAAACATGTACTAGCAGGAATGATATATGCTATTTCATTGGCTAGATTATTACAGCGAAATCGTCGAGAAAATGATTTAATTGGTTGGCTGTGACATGATAATGCAATACGTACCTCTGGTGTGCGAGGATGCTGTTATATGACCGCTAAGAGAGTGCTACTAGTCTCGTAGCTAATGTGCGAGCTTCGTAAAACGATACCCAGGACCATAGTAGGTGTCATGAAGGATTCCTGTGATTGACACGTAACTTTCAGACGTAGCCCTTTCGAAAACCTTGGGTGCCCTGGACAGAACACCTCCAGGACAACCGTAAAATGTTTGCTGTGCTTGAAAATTGTGCCCAACTTATTTAGTTTTACTGTATCGACACAGTGACATTTAACTTGTGACTGACAGATATAGTACTATAGTATTTTATTGCAAGTTTGTTTTATAATGAATAAACATGTTCGGTCCTTTTATGAACACCATCGTCAGCACTTCGCGATTAGTGCTTAAATCAGCTAGATGATGTCGTGTAGTTAAATGCAATCTCTTAGTATTGATCAGCAAAACGCATCTAGATATAGTAGACGTTTTGATATTATCGTAGAAGTAAGATGCGATAAGACTGTATTACCATTCAGATCAAATATAGGGCAATTTGTTGTAAACTAGAGAGATAAAACAATTGGAAAATATACTAACATTTAACATTATATGCATTAACCATATTACACCGTGCATTACACACATTTTAATATCAATAACTGAAATAACTGGAACATTAAACGACAACACGTTTGTAGTAGAGTATGTATGTTAGCGGCAATAAGGATAATTAGGCAATAGCGATCATGATCATTTAAACCAGGCATTAGTGTTAATGCCTTAGGTAATAGCGTTATTGCCTGCAAATAGCAGTGATAATGGTTAATACAACATAGCATGATACAAATGTAGGCATAATTCTTTATTTTACAATCCAATGGAAGTAAAGTGATAGAATATTAATCACAAATGTACACAATATA
>JAUTBQ010166411.1:0-12160 GCA_032361185.1 Lepetodrilus ovalis | reverse complement strand
GACAAGTCGTGATGTTAGTGAAAGATTCTAGAAAGCGACTATAAACCCCATTACAAAAAAAAAAAAAAAAAAAAAAAAAAAAAGATATACACTATGTCACAAGTAAATTGGGCAACAAGCTACACTTTCCGCATGTCCCACTTGTATTCAATATATTTTTGGTATCACTACAATATATACAAACATTCTTATCGTCACTAAATGCATACGAAATAAAGCAAACTTGTGTATTGCTGATAAAATGGCAAGATTTATGATCACAGCCATAAGGAACTGGATTCCTGACCGACTGACGTCACATCACACGACATGTTTAACCCGGTGTACCTGGCAGAGGGAAGCCCATGGCCGGCTGTAGGATAGTTGTCTGGAAGGCTGCGGCAGCGTCTGGAGCTGGGGGTTGCTGGAGGCGGGGCGGGGCAGGCTGTGAGGGTGGGGCGACGGCCTGTGACTGGTCGGGTCGATACAGGGGCGGGTTGTAGGCGGGAGCATCTGCAGAATGACCGCGGGAGTGAGTAATTATTTTACGTTGCAGAGGGGATCTTTCAACCATACGAGACGAGACCACGTGGGAAGTGAGAGGCAGGAGAGTAAAAGAAAAGTTAGGTGCCCTGTTCCAGAATCCTAGTAGTACACACCCTAGGTGCGAGTGTCCTACCAGGATTTTGTTAGGATTCTATCGTTTTTTGTTGTTATAGTAACAAGCATAGATGTTTTCACAGCAGTGAATGGCTGCTTTCTTTCATCCGATACCTCAAATGCGGCATCATTTCTCAAAGCTCCTGTATCTAGTAAGATAGTACTCGTGCAGCGATTACATTGCCATTCAGGATTTATACAAGCGCTATGGTCTCATAGTGGATTAAGATAGCTTCAAGAAACAATATCCAAACTATATAACTATTTGAAATTAACGAAAGTGAATAAATTCTGTCTTGAAAACAATCAGAAACTACAATGTCTAAATCACATATAATAAAATTATGCAGCTGATCATCCTGTTAATGAATGAACCAAAATCCATGGTTTTAATTTAGAGAATTATATGTCAAATAATATCTATCATATGTGATTTTGAGTAAAAATAATAACAAAATATTAGTGTATGTTATGCTTATTTGAAGTATCAGTATAACATATTGCCTGCATAGTAGTACTAGATGTGCAAGAGTGCTAGATGCAAATACATAAGACAAGATGAATGAGTGAGTGAATTATTGTTTGACGTCACAGCAGGAATCTTTCACCCATACATGACGAGATGAAGCCAAGAAATATTGATTATCTTTAACAAGATAAAAACCCTGTACACATACCTGGGTTATAATAAGTGTTAGCATCCATGGCCATCTGATCAGAGTAGTTGACTTCGGGAACGTTTCTCTGTCGCTGTGATGAATACCGCTTGGGTCGATTCTGCTGTCCCATTTCCTGCTTAGCTGCAGCGTTCTGCAACCGTGGGATTATAGGCTTCTCATTGGCTCTACTCGAGGCCGGGCGGTGAGCTGGTGCTGGTGCTGGCAGGGCTGCTAGAAACGAGAACTCAGTTTCAGTCTTTGTCGCTAATCATCATCAATCAGCAATGGAATGGCAAACAATTTCATTTTTATTTATTTTTTATTGGAGTTTAGTGTCGCTTTCTAGAATCTTTTACTAATATCAGGAGGAAACCTACATCCGTAGCACTGAATGTTGCAGTAAACCTCTGAGCACCGGTTGGTATTGACAGAACAAGGATGGATATCTGTATTGCCCCTTTACAGATAGTGCATGCTATCAATATCGCGTTAGCGAGGTAAATTCTCTGAACATTGATACATGTTAATATCTGGGCTTGTTTTTGTTTTTTTATCACAAACGGGCATCAGTCATTAAAGTTAAGGTCTTCATACATGTTAATAGGTATGCCACTTCGAATCTATTTATTTTTATTTATCAGTGACATGTGTGTCGATTCAACATGTCAATAAATACAATAATGCAAATCTACTTACCACGGCTACTCCTATCATCTGCCGGCGTTTTCGCTGGACTTTCAATCTCAATAGTCCCCATGGCCGGGTCCACTGCGTTCATAGCTACATCCTGCACCCTGGTCCGACCGACCGCCTTGTTGGGCCGGTCCTTGGAGTACGACTTCTTCTCGGTGGTGGTGTTGGTGATGGTCACGCTGATGGTCTGGACGTTCTCTTTGTTGGAGATGACGACGTCCTGACTCTGAGACTTGAGCCGAGAATCTGGAATGTCCTCTTGCTCCACGGGCGATGGCTCGGCGACGTCTCGACTCGTGCTTCTAGAGTAGGAGGAGTTCTGGAATTCTCTGGGTGACGTCGACTGTCGGGGTTTGCCGCCCTGCGCGTACGTCCCCTCGGAGGACTCCCCGAAAGACCCTCGGCCGCCCCTCCCCTTCCCGCCGCGCCCTCGGCCCCTCCCTCGGGGGCCATCGTTGCCCCGGTAGTTGGACTGGTACTGGTTGCCATAGTCGCCAGACGACCTCGAGTCGTACTGACCGCGGTAATCGTGGGACTTGTCTGGCGATGTCCGGTATTCTTGACTAGACCTGTGATCCTGAGACCTCGACTCCTGCCGATTGTCGTAAGACCTCGTCTCGCCAGACTGATTGCGATAGTCGTTAGAATAAGATCGGGCGTCTTGCGAACGATTGTTGTAGTTCTTCACGCGACTGTCATACTGCGACCGGTTGTCTCGGTTTCTGTATTCTGACATGTTGTTGTCTTGGGATCGGTTGTCTCGGGGAGATTTCAGCTCATTCTCATTAACGTAATCCGAGTACGTCGATCTGCTGTCTTCTCTGTTTCTGTTACTCGGCATGAAGTCACCAAAATTACGCTGTCCACGCTTACCACTGCCGAAAGATAAATTACAATTACCAGGTGATACAATAATAATAATGGTGCATTTATAACACATGCTTGAAGTGCAGACAAAGACATAATGAAAAGCAATTTCTCAAATAATATATTTATTTTTTTTTGCAATGGGATTTAGAGTTGCTTTCTAGAATCTTTCACTAACATCACGACTTGTCAAATGATAATAAAACATATGCAAATAGAGGATGATATAAGTTAAATTCATGCCTATTAAAAATATTTAAAAAATCCAAACATATTATGAATTTAAATTTGTCCCTACCCTCTTCTCTCCTGGCTGCCACGACGCGGTGCTGTGTCTGGCGGTTTGTCATAGGCACGGATGTCGTACCCATACAGCGCAATCAGCTCCTCGCGAGACTTGGGTGCCTGCTGGTCGTCGCGGTAACGGTCGTGCAACCACTTGTCGTCATCCTTCCAAAGTTTCTTCTTCGGCCTGCACAACACAACATACATCAGTATCACACCTTGAGCTGCACACCACTAGCTTGGTTGGTTGATTTGGTGTTTAAAGTCACTTTCTAGATTCTTTCACTAATATCATGACTTGAGCGCCAAGCAGGGGAACAAGTACCCTCTTTTAACGTCTTTTGGTATGACGTGACCAGGGATCGAACCTGCAACCTTCCGCACTCCTGGCCAACGCTCTAACCATTATGCCATGTAGCCGCCTGCTTTGAACGTGAAAATGAATGATACACCGATAGTTGTACTCAAGTCCGTCAGGTCCAAGACCCTGGGTATCCAGTCTGAAATAATGGACCCCGTTTAGGCCCTAGTCCTAGGCCTAATTCTTGTAGTGTACCGTGGATTTTGGGTTCCATGATATGCCCCCTGCATTATGCAGTATCCACAAATATAATATATGAATACATGCACAACTAGCAACTAATAATATAATGCAATTACATGTATTGTATACCATAATATATTGTGAAGATGTTCCCCAAATCCAAATATTATGTCCTGAGTTGAGCCGATTGGCTCCCAGCCATGTCTTTTCAACAACAAACCAGCTAGTAATCTACTTCATGTTGCTTTTCCACACCAGCTAGTAGTACAACACTAGATATGGCTTTGTTGCTTTTGACGCGACTTATCACTGATTAAGTTTGTGGAATATGAACATAGCATGGTTTGATTGTAGAGGTTTATGCATTAGGTATTATCAACACTGAATATGGCCAATATATTGGTCAACATTGTATTTTACTAGCAAAATATCGATCTACCATGTGCTTTTCAATGTACAGCAAATGCACTGTTTTAAAATCATTGATTTTGAGGCGATCCATCACCTAATTTCATGAACTTATCGAAATCTACATACCATTATGCAGATTATATTGTGATGAAAATAGGGGGTAGCTACAATATAGTGCATGGTTTTCCCAGTAAATTAGGAAGGGTAATCGAGCTAGTAATATTTAGTGTTACACTCTACATCAATTCATTTGTGATAATTTTTAAGTTTGTAGGATGACAGTCCTAGTTTTATATAGTAATCATAATAACTACGAGCAGTTCCGATAAACATTTCCGGTAACGTAGCTCACCTAGATATATTTATTACGTGTAATTCTATTGAGTTAGTTCTGATTCTCCGGGATGTTTACATCGAGATTCCGCCATTTTGTTGGATTCTAATTCTAGACGGGTTAACTCAAATTGCGACGCAGCGTTATGATTAGTATACAAGACGGCGACTATTTTTATGACGTTATTTGTAAAATCTAATGACGTCACTTTGTTCACCTCTAGGGGGGTATATAAGGCGGAAACGTCTGTGTATCCAGTTGCGCTGTTTTAGGACCCATCATAGGTAAGGACATTTTGTCTCTTGTATTATGTCTAATTGGTAACTTGTGATTTTCTTAAAGTCTTGGCTGTCGACTTAGAATTATTTCTCACTTTTTAACTTGTAAACTTCTTGAAGTCATAGCTGAACTTGGAATAATTTGTCACTTTTCTCTAGAAATAATCTATGTGGATAGTAGTTGTTAACTTGTGGAAATTCTTGAAGTTGGTTCTGGACTTGTAATTATTTCAGAAAGAAGTTTCTAATATAGTTCTTTATTTGTAGTTAGTGTGAGGTAGTTCCATATAACTTGGATCTTGGATAGTCTGTTGTCAGACAGTCGGAAATTCTTCTAAGTGTCCAAACACTTTGGGACTTGTAATTATTTTGTATGTGGAGTGACTGATGCTTCTGTGTATGAATAGTTGTAGGTCAGATATTGGGATACACCTAGTATATTCTAAGTTCCCATACTATAATAGTTGTATTCAACGTGGAATTAGTAACATTTAATATATTTTACTTATATTTTAGTCATGAGAGTTGGTCAGTGAACGAAAGAGTCTAAGTCACCAGTCACTTTGGAACTTAGAAAACCTAGTATATTAAGTTGGTAGTTACTCTCACTGCTGGATTAGTCTTGTTGTATTTACATTAATAGTATTTTAGTCATGCGATCATGATCATGTAGGTCGCCAGGGGACTCTGAAATATTGTCGGTACGTTGGGTTATATGTATTAGCAGTTGTGGTTCAGGTAGTGAGGTAGAACTGATATATATTCTCATTCCTCATAGTAGTGTAGTTGTTTCTAAATTAGAAATAGTGTCGGTTAGTAGATCTTGTTAGTACTTTAGTTATGGACCAAACCTTGGGGTGAAATAATCTAAGTTCGCCGGGACCGCCATTTTGACGTCGAAACCGTTCTCGGTGATTGAGTAGTGACGGGGCATTTGTATAGATTACTCATGTTTACTGTTCCATTCATTGATGAATATATGGATATTCCGAGAGAATATTGTATCATTTCGGGTGTAGGAAATACTACTATGTTGGTAAAAGTAGCGTGTGGGAGAATTTACTCCATTCTTACGGCGGTGTACCGGGCGAACTTAGAACATTTTCAGCAGCGCATTACTTAGAAATAGTTTTGTACTGTGGTCTTATACCATTTGAGTCTAGTGACAATCGCTACAGATATAATGATTTAGGTTGTATATTGTAGAAATTAATGTTATATTGGTGTGCCTTCGAGTTTGTTATCTTCACGAATAAAACCTTCGTATTTCTAAACACTGTGTTAGTCGTTCTCTGATAGTTGTTATACGGAATGTCAGCATAGCCAACATAGTACTAAGTCCTTTGGCAGTAGTTTTAGTCGAATAAGTTATATGTTACTGTCGATATTCTGGTCATGTGTGATACGGTAACTCGTTCGGAGATGGCAGTTCGGAGATGGCAGTTCGGGCTACCTGTGGATGACAGAATACCTTTGAGACGACCCCCCGAGATAGCGTGTGAAGACAGCTGACGTACCGTGCTACGATTGGAGTGATCCGTGGGCGACGACCAATCAGAGTTCCGAAGACCCGATGACGAGTTCCGGCCAGATGTAAACAGCAGAAGTACGACGGCCGCGAGTCTTACGTGTGCACACATTGACTAGTTTAATCGTTTCAGTTAATTTCTATATATACCGTTTGAACGAACTTGTAGTTTTATCAACACGGCTGGTTTCGCCGTCATAAACAGACTGTAGACACTGCCAGAAGGCTTGACTCGTAGAATTATTAACTAGCGCCTTTTGATATGAACTTACACGATTTTGCTGCATATTTACCACTTTTACTACATTTTACTATATATACGATTCGTACAGAGTGTTGCCCGCAAAGTTAGAGTCCTGGCATAAAGTATATTTTGCACAAAGTCAGTACGCCTGACTTACAATATTTTGTATGGAATTCTACCCCTGACTTAGTTTATTTTTATCTACTCCTGACTTAGGTTATTTTCACAGTCAGCTACTCATGACTTAGTTTATTTTCGCATAGTCAGTTACTCTTGACTTAGATTATTTTCACAGTCCGCTACTCCTGACTTAGTTTATTTTTCGCATAGACAGTTACTCTTGACTTAGATTATTTCGCAGTCAACTACTACTGACTTAGTTTAGTTTTATGCTGTTATTCTACTCTTGACTTAAGAGTGGTTCTGCTGATGTAAGTTAGTCTATACCGCAGTGTCCGGTCTTAGTTAATTGACATGATCATCCTTGCATTACTTAATTGCACGCATATCTGACAAGAATTGGTGCGTAGATAACTTAGGCGGCTACGGCATATATTATTATTCCTGACATGATATTAATATACCATTAGCTGGCTGGCTGACATTGATATTAGTTATTAAGGATTGAACCGTAACTTAGTGACCATATACACTTGGAGGAACAGGCGAACCGTTCCGTAGCACAAGTCGGGTATTTACCTTACAATGTTTGGTTACATTGATTTTACGCACACACATGCGCACGCACACGGTTTACCCCCCTTGGCGTTACAAAATTTGGTGTCAGAAGTGGGATTGTATTTTGGTCACTAGGTACGGGAATATCTCTGATTGTATTAGTTGATTGTTGTATGTTTAGTTGTACTATTTGTAAAGATAGAGGCAACATAGTTCTTATAGTTTAGGGAGGTTGAGATTGTCTAAGTGTAGTCATAGAGTCAGAGGTAGCGTTGGTGGTTTATGGTTACTAGTTTACTAGGAAAAACTCTGTTGGTGCAGAATGGCCTTTCTGGATAGTAAACTAGGGGGTTGTGATCCCGATGAGAACTTGTAGTACCGGTAATAAGTTTTAGAGTTGGATAATCAGCTCAAGGGATTACAATCCATGCTTAACGATTCTGGGGTCATTTTCGTCGCCTCTGCCGAATGTCAGCTGGTCTGATTGGGGGTACATGCGGCGTGGATCCAGAAGTCTTTAAGTGGAGTGACACCTGGGCCGGGTGATGGTTGTGGAATAGCTCTGGTACCGAGGATTCCACGGATGACGAGTGAGGTTTGGCAGCTCGTCCTGTTGGGAAGATGAGGTACAGCCGGTGACAACCTGATAGGGGAAACGAGAAGTGTCCGGAACTCGATGTTTTCTAGAGCAGGCAGATCGTACCGACTGTGAAGTCTTCCCGGTTGATTTTTCCAGCGTTGCTTCTGATGACAGATGACGGGAACACTCATTGGCGTAATTATGAAGCTTACTTTGAATGTAGTGGCGACAGTTACCCTGCGGAGTGAGACACAGACGACAACCTACCTGGCCGAAGATGTGCAGGGTGCAGCACAAGAAGTGGTAGGACTTTTTACAGACAACTTATAGAGAGGACCAATTGAAGATTATAGCAGCAGAGCTGAGGGACGACCTCAGGGAGGCGGAGAGGAAATGGAGATGTAGGCCTAGAAGTTCGAAGATACGAGCAGCCAGAGAGGGGACTGATGGTTTTCCAGAAGACCAGCGACCCAGGGACTGAGGACTCTCCAGAAGACTGAAGACCAGCTACAAGGGAACGGAAGTTGAACGGAGCTGGGCAGAAGTAGGGAAGTTTCTAGGGAGTGAGAAGACATCCATGGTGGGCGAGAGAAAATGGAGTCACAACCCTGGATGTTGGAAGATGCGAGCAGCCTTGCAGGGGACTGAGGGTTCTCCTGAAGACCGAAGACCAACTACCATGGAACGGGAGTTTATGGGTAAAAGATGGAGACACAGCCCAATCTGCAGACGAAGTAAGGCCTACTAGTGAAAATCTCTCGGATGGAGGAAGTCCAAGAAGATAGAAGCACAGCGACCCGGAGACAGAAGTCTGCTGGAGATAAAACAGATCGACACTTCTCAGGGTGTTAAAATAGAAGTAAGAAGCGGTGAAGATGCAAGCCCGAACAAGAATGGGGGTTGAATCGCACGAAGTTAAAGGAAGTATTGGGCACCGAATAATCCGGGTTTATTCGGGGCTAAAAGAAGAGTTATGAAGCAACTTTTCAGAGGTCTACCTCTGAGTGCAGCCACAGACACCGAGATGGAGAAGAAATGTGGCTGAAGAAGATGGCAGAAGCAGTCCCAGTACGCAGCTAAAGAACCAGGGACTTGTCAGAAGACGAAGATTCGTCGACCAAGTTGATGAAGTCTTGATCAACAATGTCTGGTGGACGAGGTACTCGATCAACGATATCTGGTGGACAAGGTACTTGATCAGTGATGTCTGGTGGACGAGGTACTTGATCAGCGATGTCTGGTGGACGAGGTACTTGATTGACGATGTCTGGTGGACGAGGTATTTGATCAGTGATGTCTGGTGGACGAGGTACTTGATCAACGATGTCTGGTGGACAAGGTACTGGATCAACGATGTCTGGTTGATGAGGTACTTGATCAACATTGGAGGAGGTACTTGATCAGCGATGTCTGGTGGACGAGGTACTTGATCAACGATGTCTGGTGGACGAGGTACTTGATCAACGTTGGAGGAGGTATTTGATCAACGATGTCTGGTGGACGTGGTACTTGATCAACGATGTCTGGTGGATGAGGTACGTGATCAACGATGTCTGGTGGACGAGGTACTTGATCAATGACATCTGGTGGACGAGGTACTTGATCAACATTGGAGGAGGTATTTGATCAAACGATGTCTGGTGGACGAGGTACGTGATCAATGATGTCTGGTGGACGGGGTACTGGATCAACGATATCTGGTGGACAAGGTACTTGATCAACGATGTCTGGTGGACGAGGTACTGGATCAACGATGTCTGGTGGACGAGGTCCTGGATCCATGTCTGGTGGCAGGAATCTGATTTGCACCGGATATTTCCCAGGCTTACCAACCAGAGACCATAAAAGGATATTCATTATTAACATATAATATAAATAAAAGCATGGTTTCAGTGTATTCTATGTACATGTGATGATAATGGAGCTCGTAAAAATGGTAAACACAGAATGATCGTTGAATCTACATGTATATATATTTCCTTGTTAGATTGGCACAGTTAGCGTTACTTCTAATGATTCATTGATGAAATGTTGTTAATTATGTTTACAAAAATTGCCATTTTAAATTGTAACAAGATGTACACTGAGCAGTATTTCACAGGCGTACATCACACAGATCGCCTATTTATAGGGATTTTCATTACCGTAATTAACCTTATATTTGAAACCTGATAATTGATACACGGTAAATGGGCCTCAGACTTGGTCATCGGGAGGGTGAGCATAACAATTTTAGTATACGGAATGTGAGGGCACATTCTTTGTCTAAAGGGGGGAATAATGTGATGAAAATGGGGGGTAGCTACAATATAGTGCGGGGTTTTCCCAGTAAATTAGGAAGGGTAATCTAGCTAGTAATGTTTAGTGTTACACTCTGCATCAATTCGTTTGTGATAACTTTTAAGTTTGTAGGATGACAGTCCGAGTTTTATATAGTAATCATAATAACTACGAGCAGTTCCGATAAACATTTCCGGTAACGTAACTCACCTAGATATATTTATTACGTGTAATTCTGTCGAGCTAGTTCTGATTCTCCGGGATGTTTACATTGAGAATCCGCCATTTTGTTGGATTGTAATTCTAGACGGGTTAACTCAAATTGCGACGAAGCGTTATGATTAGTACATAAGACGGCGACTATTTTTATGACGTCATTTGTAAAAGTAAATGACGTCACTTTGTTCACCTCTAGAGGGTATATAAGGCGGAAACGTCAGTGCGACCGGTTGCGCTGTTTTAGGACCCCTCGTAGGTAAGGCCATTTTTGTCTCTTGTATTAGGTCTAATTGGTAACTTGTAACTTTTTCTATAAGTATTGGCTGTTGACTTAGAATAATTTCTCACTTCTAACTTGTAAACTTTCTAGAAGTTGTAGCTCTGGACTTGTAATTATTTCCACTTTTAACTTGTAAACTTTATAGAAGTCATAGCTCTGGACTTGTAATTATTTCCACTTTTAACTTGTAAACTTTCTTGAAGTCGTGCCTCTGGACTTGTAATTATTTCAGAGAGAAGTCTCTAATATAGTTTGTGGTTGTCTAAGTTCTTTACTTGTAGTTAGTGTGAGATAGTTCCACATAACTTGGTTCTTTGATAGTCCCTTGTCAGATAGTCAGAAATTCTTCTAAGTGTCAACGTGACCAAACACTTTCGGACTTGTAATTATTTCGGTATGTGGACTGACTGGTGCTTCTGTGAATGAATAGTTGTAGGTCAGATATCGGGATAAACCAAGTATATTCTGAGTTCCCCTACTGTAATAGTTGTATGCAACGAGGAATTAGTAACATTTAATATATTTTACTTGTATTTTAGTCATGAGAGTTGGTCAGTGAACGACAGAGTCTCTAAGTCACCAGTCACTTTAGAACTTAGAAATATTTTCGCTTGGAACCTATGTAGTTACGTCTATGGATAATTGTGGGTTAGTTGTCAAAGTCAACCTAATATATTATCATGCACCTTAGGTTGTTAGTTACTCTCACTGCTGGATTAGTCTCGTTGTATTTACATTAATTGTATTTTAGTCACGCGTCAGTGTAGGTGATAGAAATATCCTAAGTGTCAAGACGGGACTCTGAAATATTTCCGTATTTTGAGACATGTGTTGATAGTTGTGAGGAGAGTAACTAGGTAGGGTAAATAGATATAGGTATATGATCGATTTCCCCTTGAATTGTAATAGTTATAGGTTGTCAATAGTAACTATTTGTAGTTCTGACTAGTGCCCTAGTTGTAGTTTAGACCGTGGGGAGAAATGATCCAAGTTCGCCGGGACCGCCATTTTGACGTAGTAATCGCTCGCCGTGTTTATGCATCTACTTTAATTATTCCTGTTTTCTGTGCAGTACTTGGTAATTCTAGGAATATGTTGACACAATCTTGTATAACTGTGTACTTATGGACTCTCTTTATAGTTAGGAAAGTAGCGTGTTAGAATATTTTTACTCTAAGACCTACGCGGTGTACCGGGCGAGCTTGGAATATTTCAGTAGCGCATAATGACAAGTCCAGATCTTATTATGAGAAGTCTCGAGTAGTTATAGACTGATTGTAGTGGCATCTCTAGAGACATAATTCTGCTTAATAACTCTAGTAGAGGGTGGATAAGTGTGCCAGTCAAGTGTGCATTTATAATTTGTTGTTTGAATTCTTCACGAATAAAAACTTCGTATTTTTCTAAGTGCTGTGTCAGTCGTTTCTAATAGTGAGAATTACGGAACAGAGCCCCAGATAAAATTTGTAACCTGGGAGTACAGTACTCCTTGATTTTGATTTAGGGAGTATTTTCAAATATTCAGATACTGGTACTGCCAGAAAATAATGTAGGGAGTATTATGTTAAAGGCATACAATCACAGATTTTTATGAGCACGTATCACTATATTTGAGTAATAAATGTAAACTACATTCATTTG
>JAUTBQ010166400.1:0-12161 GCA_032361185.1 Lepetodrilus ovalis | reverse complement strand
GGATTGAGATTAAGCTCTGAAATTTTGGATTTGAGTGGCCAAGGTAATGATCTCAAAATATCAACATAATTTATTACGGTAAAAAATCTTTGAAAATTGGACCCAAGTGCAACACAACTGGACACCTGATTGTGCACAAGGCCTTTACAAGTAGGCCTACATTCATAATAGTGTGGAGATTCTTTCACTTACTAATATGTCATGGCTTATCAGCAGTGGTAGAACGTTGGAAGTCGGACCGAAAGGTACCGCGCTCAAATCCCGCCCCCGGGGGACCGGCATCAATGTTCGCAGAAGTTACATTTCTGACGCGATAGTGATAGGATGCACTGTCTGTACAGTTATCATCCTTCGTCTGTCAGTACCAGCCGGTGCTCGCAGATTTACTGCAACATTCCTCCTGCCTTAAACTGACAAGTCGTCATGTTAGTGAAATATTCTAGAAAGCGGCTATAAAGCCTATTACAAAAAATATATATATATATAAAATATTATTACGAGTATATCCAATATTTGTGACAGGTGGCTGTGGACAAGACTATGGATGGCAACTGTTATCACCACTGAACAGATAGTACAGCATCCTATCAACATGGTGCCAGGTAGCTCTGTCATTGTGCTAACACCCGCCCCTCACTAGAGTAAATGGCACCATACAACAGGAACAAACGTGTGTATCCAAGTGTCACTAGGGTAGAAATTATCTCGACATGTGATCATTAAAGGCATACGGTACAATCATAGATTTCAATGAGCGTGTGGTATTATATCTGAGTAATAAATGCTAACTACATTCATTTGTGATACCGATTAAATTATAAATTATATCTCGCCAAAATCTCTTTTGTCAATCTAGCACTTCTATATTCCAAAGACCAGATAATTATATACTAGTAGCTACGTTACTTTTATTCATTTAAAATATGATATATTTTGTTATTGCTATTGAGTATTGGGGACTAAGTTCATCAGCAAATAACAACATTTGGATGGATTAATAAATGTAAGTACTGGGTAGCCTCAAATAGAAATGTGTTTGTCGATTGGGTAGTGTGCTTTTAAACAGTTGTAAATGTGATTAGGTCATAAATCATCACGGAGATCTTTAAAGGCATAATATCACAGATAGTTATGTTTGTTTAAGACTAGTTCTTAGCTATAACTGCAAAGTACATTCACTTGACATGCATACAATCATGTTTGTACTTCCAAAAAACTTTCCACCGCTGTGTGGTTCACAAATCTCCACTCCCGCTTGTTTATACATCAAAGGGCAGATAACTCTCATTCCTTCTTGCATTCCTTCTTAAAACGGTGATACATCAAGGACAAGAAAAATAGCAGAACTTTCCCTTATTTAACATAAAATATTAGTGTTGGGGGATAAGTGCATGATTAAATACCAACTTTTGGGTGGATAAATCAAGCGTTATTAATCTCGGATCAAAATTCGTTTCTCCATTATGAAGGTCAATCAACTGTGATATTATGCCTTTAAAAGGAAAAAGGAAAATGTTATCCTTTGGGTACATCAAGTCACACTGATTGTTATGTTACCCTATTTGAAGCAAAATAATGATTACCGTAATGATTTTCTTTCTAATTCATAAATGCAATATTTAATGCAAAAATGGAGCATAGTGTAAAACACTTTTATTACACTAATTTAACTACTTTCCGCTCAAGGTAAATGATATTGTGATCATTTTCTTTTCCCAAAAATGGGCACCACAATGTATATTTTACAGACGCTTCAATTTGTACATAATATTTATTAATATGGCACATCATGATTCCAAAAATGGAACCGCGATTCATACAATATTTACAGAAACATCCAACAACTATTACGACTTGTAGTATTCTCTGAAATCTTCATCTTTTGGCTTCAATATGTGCTTATCCTGCAGATTGACGACCCAGCCTGGTTCGAGTCCATAAAATATCTGCCGAGGGTCTTTTCTCATTTTCAGCATCTCTAACAAAGGGTCTGAACTCAGGTCGGGCAGTTCGTAGCCGTACTTCTGTGCCAGTTCCACTCGAGCGTCCTTGACCTTTTCGGGGTCTGCCAGGTACCCTCGGGACTTAGGATCCGTGTAATACTTGATGGCGTCCTCTGGTGGTAGCATGCACCGGGGGATCGGGACGCTCTTTAAGAAGAATCTTTTGGGGTCACAGAGAGCGTTAACGCTGGCGGGGTTGAAGTAGCGGGTTGTGATGACCCCACCTTGGCGTTCAATAGCGGCGATGACGATTTCCGATGCCCACTGCACCTCAATGTTTACCTGGGTGGTGAAGATGTCAGCGCCCTGCAATATGCAAGTGTTGCAAGGTATGTTACAAAATATGGTAACTTACCAACATGACTAACTTAATTGAACCCTATGCTATTAAAACTTACTAGTCTGAATAGTGGTATAAATAAAATAAAAAATACTAAAAAGCAAGAATTTTTCCTAGCTCTTAGGATACATTTAGCATTGGGAGAAATGTCCCTGGCTAGTGGGCTAGTATTAATTTCCATCCATGATATACCCATATATTTAATTTAATTTAACTGTAAGTGTCTTTTTTACAGGTGTCATAGGCTAGGTTACACTGGTATTTGAAAAATTTAGAAGTCAAGGAAAATACAAATGTCTTTCACAGAATTTGTGACAAAATTGCAATATCCGATTTTTAGAAGGAAAACAAATAATTGAAGAGTTATTTCCCTTGTACTGAGTTTCACAATTCTGGGTATCCTTTCACGAAGCTCTCTTATCTACTAAGAGACTGGTAGTAGCTGTCTCTCTGCCGGTAGCCAATACATTGCTAAGAGAGAGCTACCAGTCTCTTAGTAGATAAGAGAGTATCGTGAAAGGATACCCAGTTCCCTACATTATTGAATGCCTTGTCGCTGTAATTGTACTTTAAAAAAATCCGTAATTTCAGGACCTGGCGAACTTTGTGACACATTGGCATTAAGTTATATATTACAACCATTGCTAGTATTGAAACAGTGTTCAAATTGAAAGGGGTTGCTGCTGAGTTTATTTAGAATTCTTCTGCAATGTTCTGCAGTGATGGCACCCACCTCCTCGGTGAGATTCACGCCGAAGTGTTTCTGTAAGGGATCCACATAGTACAGCTTTGTGTTACAGATCGTGGCCAGGTCTATTGGGTGCTCCGGGTCAACACGACCCATGTCTAGCATACGCTGTAGTTGTAGCAGAGACAGCGGTGGATACTGGCGCCGAAGTCTGTCGAGGTAAAGAAAATAAACATTAATAATAATAATGTGAAAATTCATATTGCGCTAAATCCATGCACAAAGCGCTACATTATTACCTTGGTCAGTGGATCAGTGTGCTCTCATTTCCTTCCCAACTCCCTCAGGAGTATACAAGTATGATTTCAGTGAGTGGATATGGAGTTTAACGTCACTGCAGGAATCTTTCACCCATTTGCGACGAGTATGATTTCAGTAACAATGCCTTCAATGTAATCACTGATACTGTTTACAAGGAACTTGTCAACGTGAACTCTAAAAGTCTTCGCACACTTTATCAGCTTACACCACGTGAAACATGAGGAGATACGACACACCATTTATTGCTGCATTCGATATTGTCCACATGAGCATTAACTACTAGCAATTATCACTAGCCTCAGCACGTGAAAAGTTGTCAAAATACAACAACTACATTCCCATTCACTGAACTGGATAAAAAGAAAAGACCTGGACCCCGTTGCACGACGCTCTTGTAGGCTACAACTATTGTAACGTCAACGCTTTCTATTGTGGCGGGAGCCCAGTTACAACTATTGTAGCGCTACAAGAGCTTCGTGCAACGGGCCCCAGAGAAACAATTCTCATAAACGCCTGCAGTTTGTCGTGGTCATGAGTGTGAGTTCAGTGTTGCAGAAATATTTCAGCTATACATGCATGACATTTGTTTCCGTACCTCTAACAAAGTCATTCATTCCATGACAGAAAAAAAGTGCATCTACTTGTCGTAGTCCAGCAAAAGTAGGAAGAACTTCGAAAACTTACGCATGTCCCTTGTAGTATGGTTCTTTAGGAATCTGCAAGTAGAACGGTGTGTTGTTTCCTTCAAAGCCAAGTCTTGGTAGGGTGTTCCTCTGACCTTGACCCTTGTTGCCTCGGCCATGTTTATTCTTCTTCAACTTGGTCTGAAAAAGATGAAGAAAATGGCAAAGGTTAGCATGGTCAGAAAAAAAGGAAGAAATGATTGGATAAAAACAGCAACCAGTGATAGAAAAACTCACCTAAGTATTATATTTATCAATTCCAATACTAGTACGTGGAAATGTCTAATTCACTGTAGAATGCAACAAAGTTTAACATTAAAATAAAACTAGGCAGAAACAAACTAGTAGTAGTAGTCAGTCTCAATCACTGTAAAAAAACAAAAAACAAGAAAGGTCCACTTAATTTTCTAATAGTTATAATTTAGTCAATATTGATTCTGCAATTTGAAATATACATCTACGTAATGCAGTAATGTTAAAAAAGAAATAACTTCAAAGTGTACTAACAAGATATGAACATGACGAATGCTTCAGGCATTTCTCAAAGCTAATTGGTCAGGAATAAGATAGTAATGCAGAAAAACAGAGGTAATTTAACATTTGTAGTGTCAAGGTTATTAAGCGTAAGTGCCAATATATCAATTTGCACAGGCTGATGCATAATTCTTCAAATACATCATAATGACAACTTTAAAATATCACTCAATACTAAAGTTATGGTTATGGAAATGAAAGCCCTGGGCTGAATGACATGAATGATTAATAGGGGAGAGATAACTACTAATTTGTTCAAATGCATGATTTCTTGTCAAAATTGTATTACGAAGCGAAATTGCATAGACCTCAGGGTGAAACATGTCATTTAATATCAAATATATTATTTATCAAAAACTATTTCTGACATTGGATTGAAGGACACACTGGCACAGAATGTATCTAAGCTATTAGCTACAGTAACCAACATCCTTGTATACACAAACATAAAAAAAAAAGTTAACAAAAAATAATATAAAAGTCGGTTTAGAGAAATCACGTTGATCAAAAATGGTGACAGTGTGGCAAACATACAATGTGACTTTGCCTCCCAGTATATCAGTTATTATTATTGCTCACATTATAAAGAGTTATATTTGCAAGATTACACATTTCCCTGTGTCAACTGTCCCACTAAAATAAATTGTTTTCCATGTTTCAATGTTTTGAAAATTGTGCTTTCCACGTGGTACACGACTACAGACGGTGGCGTCAATCATTGAAATCACTGCCCACTTGCATACCGACAATAACATTGGCTGCAAGCATAAACAAACTGGGAAAAAAAAAGTTGATTTATCAATAAGATGTATATTTTTATATAGATATAAATCACTGTTAAAGGCATAATATCACAGATATTTATATTATTTTTTAAAACTATTTTTTTAAGTATAACTGCAAAGTACATTCACTTGACATACATAAAATCATGTTTGTACTTCCAAAAACCTTTCCACTGCTGTATGGTAGATGGAACATTCGACGATAATGTACAACTGTGCGATAGGTTGATTAGAAAAACAAAAGTCTGCATCCTGGGTTCTATAATACACATGAAAAGGGAGATAACTGAAAACATTCAGTCACTATCCTATAAGATCAGTTGAATACATCAGACAAGATAATTATGGGTCCGTAATCGTAATTCATATAAAACATTAAAAAAAAAGTGTTTACTATCGAGTGTTGGGGAATAAGTGCATCAGTAAATAACAACTTTTGGATGGACAAATCAAGCGAAGTAGTCTCAGATAGAAATTTGTTTGTCCGTTATACATGTCAACCCACTGTGATAGTATGCCTTTAAAGGTGTAATACTATCACATCTTTGTGATACATGTATTAATAAAAAAAAAAATATGGGTGCACTATTCCCGCTGAGACTTAAACCAATAATTCAATCAAGTACAGTGCCCCCTCGATATAACACGGTCCGATACACAGCGGATTCGGATACAAGGTAGTGTCAGAAGTGGATCCCATTTTTATTTTCGTTATTTCCCTGCAATATTGTATAAGGCAGTACTATAAAGCTGGGGGGGGGTCATGGACCAAAACTTCAGCGTTATATCGAGGGGACACTGTAAAAAAGATAAAAAAAATACTTTTCAATGCTTCATTTATCTCAAGTCACAGCCAGTTGGGTAGACAGGTACATTAGAATAGTATTCACAATACAATTGAATAACCATGATAACTGAGTTGACAAACAAATAACTATTAACAAAGGGTGTATTGATGTATTCTCATTTTCCTGTATTTAATATTCAACCAAACAGTGCAATCAGTCATATCTACACAGTATTTTGCAGCCATACATATGCAGCGATCTTATCAAATCATCCTTATCGGTAACACAAGCAGATTTCAAAGTGTCAATTTAATCAGGATTCTCGTTTTGTTGATGCAATTGTTGATTTGGCGATATTATCATCAATAGAAAATATTGCGTTAACACCAGGATCAGGGAGCAGGGGAGCAGCTAATCAGGAAATGGTAAAATGTTGGTTATGTGATTTTTATGAATATGAAATTGATTAATCCTTGAAATAATATTTGTCGAGAATGATATTAATAATTGAATTTGTATATAAATGTCAAGGCCTTAAACAAATCTGAGTATATACCACATAATAGTGTTACATTAAACGTACATAAATATTTTCAGTTTGATTAATTGAATTTGATAGGGCATGTGCAATCGAGCAGAACGTGGAAGGTGGGGCAATTATGGTGTGACTTTACTGTAGATGTTTTAATTAAGCATCCAAAATGCCCCCCTCCACAACATCCCCTCCACAACAGGAGGTTAAACTAGTACTATTAGTATTTATCATATTTTATGAGATATTGATTGATGGATATGTTTCATCAATTCATTTTGCCCTAAATCTAATGTAGGATGATTACTCTTCAGTGTAAACCATTTACTAATATTAGATGCTTTTAAAGGTCATCACAGAATCAGACAATTTTCACTCAAATCTATAACTTTAATACACAGTGACCCCTCGATGTAAGACAATCCGATGCACTGCGGATTCTATAACGCGGGGTCAGACGTAGATCCCATTTCTATTTTCGTTATTTCCCTGCAATATCATATAAGGCGGGTACAATAAGGTGGGTCAGGGGGGTATGTCATGGACTCCAACTTCAGTGTTATATCAAGGGGACACTGTATATCAAAACGCCCAAATTCTCTGAATACCGTCTACAACAGTGTTTAATGCTGCCAGCTAAGACATAGGTGAAATATCAGTCAGCTGGCATGCGCAGATATCAGAGCAGATGAATCTAACCTAATGGAAATTCCTTTAATATTTCTGTGTATTTCCAATTTAAGTCATGTGACAATAACGTTTTTATTACAGTATTGTGTTAGTGTCACATTGACCCCCCCCCGACGTCACGGATTTATGCGTACAGGTCGCGAGATTTGGTCACGTGATGATAGCAGACTGGCACCATGAAAAAGTATGAATACAGCGTCCCCTCGATATAACACGGTGCGATACACCGCGGATTCGTATATAAGGCGGTGTCAGACGTGGATCCCATTTTAATTTTGTTATTTACCTGTACTATCGCATAAGGCAGGTACTATAAGACAGGTACTATATGTCATGGACCCCAACTTCAGCGTTATATCGAGGGGACACTGTATTTGAAAACAGAAATTCTTGGGCCGATTACATGAATGGAAATGTCGATCTATTATTAGCCCTTTTGTCGTAGGATTCGGACCTGCGCGTGAAAGCCTACGGGTGTATCACGTGACATGCCGCTATATAAACCAATCAACCGTGTTTGTATATATTTCACTATATTTCTGCACCACATATGTTATTATAATCTGTAAATAAGGAGAGGACTGAGATAAGTGTTTTCGCTTCTGTCTAATCCTTTTGAACTTTTGTCAATAAAATATGTTGAAATCAAAATCAATCAATCAACATTTCTCAGTGATTCTATGCAAGACGACAAGAGCGTGGACTTCGAGCGGTTAAAGAAAGCGTTGTCTCTGTGTATCGCCTATGCCGCCAACTCCGGAGGGATTGGAAGTCTCACGGGAACCGGACCAAATCTCGTCCTGAAGGGACAAACGGATGAGTAAGGTCTAATGCCTTTGTAATATCTTTGCTCTACGGTACTGTAAAACATTTGAATTTCCAAGGACGCAAATTACGGGCAAATGATAAATATAACATTTTCTTGGAACACGCATTGGCAATTAACATCTTTGTGCGGCCGAACTCCATGAACTCTAAACTGCTCATAAGCACATCCGTTTGAGTGAGGCCATAGGCTGCTATATAAATAATAATGTTTGCCCCAGTCTTGGATGAACTGTATGCATTATCATTAATATAATGGCTCGGAAATGTTCCACTGATTTAAAGTTTTCTTTCTTCCACGTAGATTGTTCAATTCCCGAGGAGTAGAATCACCTGTAAACTTCGCCACTTGGATGGCTTTTGGTTTTCCCCTGTCAATCATTGTCAACTTGACAGCATGGGCGTGGCTAAACATCCTCTATCTTAGGTGCAAGTGAGTAATTATTAAATGCGTTTAAAATTAGCATTTGAAAGATGTCAGATTAACTTAGTTATTAATAATTAACTTCCTTATTGGTACTTAACTCGTCTTTTAGTATTATATTGGGATGTTAAGTTATGGGGATGAAACCTAACATACAAATACTGCTTATTGTAAGAATCTGAAGATGGAATATATATTTGGTTGACAGTGGATTGTGCAGCTGTCTTTCCGATGACCCGGAGAAAGAAAAACGGACTAAGAAAGTTCGGAAAGTGTTAGAGACACAATATAAAGACCTTGGTGCGATCACGTAAGTGGCATTAGGTGTTTTGCTTGTTTTACTATGTTTGCCAATTCACGTTGCTGTTAAAAACATTTAATTTGGTGAAATTTAACGGAATGTGAAAATAAATTATAATAAAAAAAACGCCATGATATATAGTATGCGTCATTAGATCGGATAAAAAGAACTATGGCCACGAAGCAAGGTTACGGAGGAGCTATATTACAATTGATCACAGTATTTGTTGTGGATTTCACTTCGTGAATCCGTTATTTATCGTAATCCTCTTTTCATGTCCAGATATGCGCAGCTTAACGTGATGGTGGTTTTCGTGACCCTCATTGTGCTGTGGATATCGCGAGATCTCGGTGGCATCGGTGGATGGGGCAATCTTTTCGCACCAGGGTAAAGTATTTTTTTAGTTTACTTTTCAGAAAAAGTATTTAACTTTGGTTTATTATCACATTGCCATGTCTATTGCGGCAAGGAATTATTTGTGTTCTGAGCTTGTTTTCACTCCATGTATTTGAATTATGAACTTGGATGGTTTCAGGACGGTGAGAGATTCGACCCCTGCCGTTTCCTTGGCTATTCTATTATTCATCCTCCCATCCAAACTTCCGAGAGTGTTCTGTTTGAGGGCGAATGGTAAGCGGCAGTTATCACGACACACGTTGCTTGTAAAGCCTTATTGGACAGATTGAAACATTAGGCCTCTCTTCTGTCTCGTTCGTCTCTTCGTGTCTGTTCGTGTCCCTCCGTGGTGTCCATTGTTGGAAGTTATATTCGAGATAATAATTACGTAGCTTATTATTAGATATCACCTATAGATTTCGAAATTATTTTCATAAATTTCAAAATTCTAAATATAGAAAAATGAGATTGATATTTTTTTTCAAAGTTCCGTCAGTGGAAGTAACTAATGCTTGTGTGGGCCTGCATAATTCTAGAACATAGAAGTCGGACCAGTTCGGCAACAATGTTGCAAAGTTGTCATCATGGGCACTGAGCACCTATGTCAATGGTGGATGTAATTTCTGTTCCTTTGGTCACCGGATGTCCTCTGTGGTGACACTTTTACACATAATATGTCCTCTGTGATGACCCTTTCCCGCATATGTCCTCTGTGATGACCATTTTCCGCATTATGTCCTCTGTGATGTCCTCTGTGATGGCCTCTATGATGTCCTGTATGATTCCCTCTATGCTACAGAGTATTCCATGACTGAGCAGGAACAGGAAGAAGCCAAACTTCCGGTCCGGTCTCTGCTGACGTGGAAGGTGGTGCACGAGAAGATGCCGTGGTCGTTGATGTTTCTACTGGGAGGCGGATATGCTATGGCCAAAGCCTGTGAGGTGCATATCACTGATGTCTGTACATTAAGAAGCGACCAAATTAGTGTACAGTTTCTTATCTTCAATTTAGTCTACCCCATTAGAAACAGCATGCAGAATTTAGTTTACCCCATCATAAACAACATGTAGGACCATTTCTTGCCTCAACTGCTTGGATTGCTCTTATTTCAGTAGTCTACGTCTTGGAGAGAGGTTGCTCCTGTACAATGCACATCATGGTACATGTGTTAATTGCCCAGTTTTGCTCACTGTTGCTCTGTCTTAACCAGCGTTGCCCTGTGTACCGGTGTTGCCCTCTGTTCCAGCTGTCTGGCTTGTCGCTGTGGGTGGGCACCCAGCTGACGGTGCTCCAGAGTCTCAACCCCTGGCTGATGCTGCTCATCCTCTGCTACGTCTGCACGTCCGCCACCGAGGTCACCAGCAACACCGCCACGGCTACTCTCGTGCTCCCCATTCTGTCCAATCTCGTAAGTCCACGCAGAGCTAATCTTATCAAAATCAGTGTTCAGTAACACGAATTGGGTGGCACAAAGCTCTTGTAAGCTATCGGAATAAGACAACGTTACAACTATTGTAACGGTAATTGTAAGTGTCTGACAACTACTGTAGCTTACAAGAGCGTTGTGCAACTGCACCCAGATCGGAAACTGACTCTCAGGTATGTGGAAATCTCTAGCCCTCTGTTCGCCAATGAATTATGTTTCAGGAGCGAAACAACATCTCATTTGTATTGGATTGGCGCCAGATCCTTAGTTATGGCTCCGTATAAATGTAAAATTTGAGCAACATGATAGGTAGAAATTATGTACTACCGAATGTGATGGAGAATATAATCTCAACATTTCCGGTAGGTAATTTCCCAGTAACCGGTAAGCCGATGCTAATTATCGGTCATCTAGAATTAAACATAGGTATTAAACATAGACAGTAATACAGACGGTATATATAACTCGGCGCTATACAAATAGATAATATTACACAATAATATCATAGATCTCAACTGACTGTACATTTTCATAATGATATTATAAATACAATGATGGGTAATATATCATACTAGAAAACAAATCGCTGTGAAAATGTTCAGTGAGTTCATATACATGCCAGATTGAAATGCTATTGATTCACTGCTTCAATCATGCTCTCTATTTAACTGTTTACAGGCCATAGCGACAGGAACCAACCCTCTGTTCTACATGTTCCCAGCAGCTCTGTCTGTCTCATTTGCATATATGTTGCCCGCAGCCACGCCCCCTAACGCCATTGTCTTCAGCTACGGTCACATCAAGGTGGTGGACATGGTAAGGAAGTCGCGTAAACCTAAGGTAGTCGTAACTCGAATCTTGGCATTAGGTGAAGACTAATAGCTGAGGTTTGAGTTCTGGTTATCTTTGAATGACGCTGGAGAAAATTGGTACTCTTATGTTTCCGGATTATTTCCAGATGCTAACCTGGCATTCTTCACCTCTCTTTTCAATTAACCCTCTCTCTGCTGCAGGCAACAGGGGATGCCCTAAAGAGCCGTCTTTGTGCATAATCCAGCAGGGAGATGATTACTGTGTCTATTTTGAATTACGTTATTCCTATATAGATTCAATCAATTTCATGCGGAATTAGGATATGCATGGTTAACGTTTGCGTTCATATCGTTTGGAATTACGGCCCCGACATATGTGCTTTGCATTTGCCATTTTGTAATATAATACTACAGTACTAGATATGTAGACACTGTAGTGTATTTGGCCGCCTTCAAAGGATAAATGTAGTACATTTCAATGCAGTTATAAATATTTATACTGCATTCCAAAATGCTGTACTTGTATTTTGTTTACAATCCCTTCCTTCGATCCTTAATCCCTCCCTCTCTCTCTCTCTCTCTCTCTCTCTCTCTCTCTCTCTCTCTCTCTCT
>JAUTBQ010166389.1:0-12161 GCA_032361185.1 Lepetodrilus ovalis | reverse complement strand
ACGTCGCATAGCGACAAATATAAACTTTTCTTCGCCTGAAGGCGAGGGGTTTCAACCATCCCCGAAAGAGACACTAACTAACTTGCGCTAAGTGGATACCCCCTTAGATTAATATCCCTATTTCACGATTCGGCTATCTCTATTCAATCAAGAAGAGTGCTTGATAGCAAGAAAGCAAAAGAAAAGAAAATCACAACCAGTTAAAATACTACATAAAATCAAACCAGATTCTGCAGGAATAGATATAGGAGCAAAAGAAATCTATGTTGCTGCTCCAAAAGATCTGTCATCTAACCCTGTTCAGCATTTTGATACTTTTACAGACGATTTACATGATGCTGCCAAGTGACTCAAATCCTGTAAAATTAAAACTATTGCGATGGAATTATTGTCCTTGACTTGGTATCCACTTCATAATATAATATAGCCTTTCTAGAAAAAGATAATTAATATTTGTGTAATAGATGTTAAGTCCTATCAATATCTCCAACTATTTTAATACAAATTGAATATCATGAAAAAAACCACAATTTATTTAATGATATGTACTGGCGTGTTGTGCTTAGTTTCCTTTTCTAGTGTTGCTGCTGAAAGGAATTCCGTCAAATCCATTGTTCCACTTTATGGCCTTCTTTTATTGCATAGTGAAAGATCTGGTCAAGAAAAACCAATAGTTCCGAATATCACAGCACCCACAGAGGATCATAAGTGGATGAGAGGTGATTTTTCAGATACTGATGGGGATGGGATGACAGATGCTGCAGAGATTGAATATGGATTTAATCCTTACGATGTCAACAGCTTTCCTATTGAGCAGCCTGAGGTAATACCCACAACGATAGTTGTAAATGGTAGTGAAATAGGAGCAACCATTCAAATTTCATCACGTATTGGGATTGTAATAAAATGGGAAAATAGTGAAACGGCCACTTATTCTTTAACCCTTTATAATGGATCTCAGCAATTATATTATGGCGGTCATTATTCTGAGTATGCAGAGGTTAATTATAACGAATTCGGCTTGGATGGCACTGAGACGTTGACTGGGCATTTTACTGAGCATGATAAGGAATCAAAAGATCCGCCATCCGGTAAAAACGAATTTTCCATTGATTTAAGTACCATTCCAGTATTTACCTCCATCGGAGATAGTAATAATAAAATTAGCTACACATTTGATGGGTTCTCTAGTGAAGCAGAGAAGGTATATAGAGAATTTTTAAAAAAAGTATGGCCAATAATGTATAAAAGACTTGGGCCGCCAGCAGAGACTTTTAATACTGTAATTACCAATATGGGTAGGGATAGTGATTTTTTCATGATTGTTGACAATGGCAGAACGTTCAAAAGTGATACTTCTTTCGTTCCAAGGCTCATTATTCATGAATTCGTGCATGCATGGAAGGGAGCCTTTGCGATTACAAATAATGATAACTGGAATTATGATCCATCTCTGAGTGGTTTTGAAGAGGGAAGTGCTGAAGGTATGGCATTCGAGATTGTTCATGAATATGTTAGAGCATATCCTACAGATTATGCGACACAGGACTTGTTATCATACAGACCACATCAATATCAGAGCCGATATAGCAATCATTTAGATACTGTCAGTCATCAGAGAAATACAGGAAGTGGTAAATTCTGGATACATAAAGGGAGTCAAAGTTATAGGTATGCAACAGCGAGTGTAACATTTCAGACTATTGTAAAAGAATATCCTGAATTTTATAAAAATATGATGCAGGCTATTTATAATAGAATCAATACCGATCAATCATGGCGTCCCACACGACAACGAATTATTGATATATGGAAAACTATTGCTCCTACTGTCCAGGGTATACCGCTTGACAGCTATCTCAGTGCACTACCAGTTTTCCAGGGGGGGAAATTGGATGAAGGACTTTATATCGTAAACGCTATAAGACATTATGGGAAGACTGGTGATCAGCAATTTGCAATCGTCTATGCACATAAAGATGGGAAAACTTGGTGGGGGATCAAAGAGGAGAATATTAAAGATTATAATTTGCCTACATGGTTTAGTTATGTGCTAGGAGATCATGGCTATTACTATTTGGATGTCCAAAATCAACCGTTTGTGGCTGAAATCTATACTGGCAATAATGTTTTACTCAATAGTTATTCGTTTGTTACAGAATATGACAGGGATCCAGATGGTACACCAACTGGATTCGGATGGATTGAGCTGGATGAACTTGCCATGGAAAAATGGCCGTTAGGGTTGTATAAAGAAAAAATAACATTTGGTAACTATATTCCGTTCGACAATGGAGCCAGCGAAGATTTCTATTTTTTTGGAACCCAGGGTTATAATTATGCCAAAGACGATTTTGTGATAATGGTTGGAGTTGACTCATCAATGAGTGATGGGGTTGTTTCCATCAATATAGAAAATAAAAAATATACTGAAAATATTGTGAATAGTGCGGCAGTTTTCAGTTCCTCAAGCTGGCCTCTGGATTTAGAAGGTGTTTTTACGATCCAGGTAAGGCAAGGTGGCAAAACGTGTCAATATAAAAGGACATTGATAGAATCAACAACATATCACGGGTATAAACAGTATGGCTTTGTGATTAAGGACACGAATTTTAACTGTATTGAGGACTATTATGAATAATAGTCCTGAACATACTTTCGGTAAGCATTCAATATAATGGAGATACTGATGAAAAAAAAGAGATATTATATATTCATAGCTACTATGCTGATTTTTTCGATCTTAACAATGCATGCAGAAATGTCGAACGCAGCGCAACTACTTGTTGGTTTGACTGAAACTAACTCTGTTATCAAAGAAGCATCTATTGATAAGAGGAAACAACCTATGTTGCCAGAAGAACATCTTTCAAATGCTGGAAATAGTTTAACATCTTCTACCAATGAACCTAAAAGCGAAGCAGGTTCTCCTCCGATATCAAAATTCCAGCAGGACAAAAATCTTGATTTTGATCAGCAACAAAGTCGCTATGAGAAAAAAAGAATGCTAGAACGCGAACATACGAAACGCTAAAAATCGCCTTTGTTCTGAAATAATTAAATATGCCTCTTCAAACAAATTTGTGGGCAATTTCAGGAACCGGTAAATTGCCAAGCGTATGATACAGGACAATTTCCACAAATCATCGCTCCGAAACCCGTAAGATTTTCTGATAGTCAGTTTTGCTTTGTTGTTAAAACCCTCTACTATACCAGAAGAGAACTCTTTTTTTGCACGAAAATAGTTGAGAATCAGCTCCTGATGATTCCGAATCATTTTTGCTGTAGTAATAGCAGCACGGCTTACGACATTTACTTCCAGGTTACAATACGACCTATTCGTGAAGCGCAGTAAATATCTGTCTGTATCATAATAAGACCTATTGTCGTGATGTTTGTAGCCTATATGTTGCCCTTTTGTCAGTTGACATTTGGTATCTATATTATTATACGGAGAGATGTAATTGATGACATGTGGATATGATTAGCAAATTACAAGGGTGGCGTTGCGATAAGATTCGTCGCACTGCAAGTCACTCTGTTAATATTTATTGCATACAATCATTGGCCCCGTTGCTCGGAACAATTGTAGCTACAGCTGAATGTACGTCACATTTTAGGGACCCGCTACAAAATTAATGTAGGTTGCACGAACCATTTTACAATAGTTTTAGCTAGCCATATTCTTACGTATTGTAGCGATAGATAGGTTTCATGCAACTGACTTACACTTGTAACTGGTTCCTAAAATTTTATTTACAATCAATGGTAGATACAACTGTTTTGTACATAGGGCTCCTCCAATGGATGATTATCTGCCATCTCAAGATTCATTTGAGTTAATTTTGTATACGCTTCACACACAATATGTCGCTTTTATATGTCTAAGAATTACACTGTTTTAAAAATATGCTAGCGTCTATTGCAATGATTTGAACTTCGAGGCATTTACGGAAGCGTATACACGTCGTGCATCTTACCTGCCTTATGACGTTACCAGATTAATGTTTCCTTTAGCAAGCATAGCTCTATTAAAGTATTGATTTATGGAAGAAAAACACAGTAACCTGGTAGTTGGCTGCTGCTGGTTCATTTGTACTTGCATTTGCTTAATGCATTTAAACCTTCAAACTAACCATCCCTGAAAAAAATTGTGATCGTATAATTATTTAGTCCTTGTCGCTGTCGTTTCGTGGAACTTTCAGAGAATATATTTTAATATTTCCTTTTAATTTTGTACTGCCAAAATTTCCAAAAATATTTTAACAAAATCATTACAAATTGAATAAAATGCCACGAAACATCTTTGACAAGAAGACTTCTAATCATGTGCCATGCGACACTACAGTTTATTACGAGACGGCATGTAGACCTGGGTATCCTTTCACGAAGCTCTCTTATCTAGTAAGAGACTGATAGCGCTCTCTTAGCAGTGTATTAGCTATCGGAAAAGCGAGCGCTACCACTCTCTTAGTGGATAAGAGAGCTTCGTGAAAGGATACCCTGTTTTGTGTTGATATTTCACTGGTGATGACCTTCTCCAAGTGGTTCGTCAGTAATATCGTATTCATGGTTAGACAGACTTACTGCCGTATCTCAGAAACCTATTTCCTTACATTCAACTTTACAAATATACCTATGGGCATATGCTGATGAAAATAACATCCAGCTTTAGTAATATACACAAAAAGTTAGTTTGTAAATAATCGGTTTAATTCTATATTTGCTGCCATTTTGAGCACTTTTGTGCATAAATTATTTCATAACAGAACCGGTACAAACAGCATAAGCTTGTGACATTCTGTGCTCCGCAGCAAACATGGGTCTCCTTGAGCAACGAAAACAAGCAATGGAAATGATCACAAATGACTAGATGAACAAGATGCAACATGATAGAAACACTGATGCCTGGATCTCCTCGGACGTTTCCGGAAAGGTGGTGATGTCTGATGGAGGAACGGAAACCACCGAGGAGATCCGAGTAAGTTCAGGGAGGCTCGTGAAAGATTACGGTCGCAAGACCAAGGCTGCACTTTGGTTGGTGGGCACTGAGCACTTCCGATAGGTGATTACGTTCCTGGACGAGACGCTCGATCTCGCCTCGTAGACTGTTGTTGGATCGCTGGAGTTTCTGTGTCTCCTGTTGGAAAGAACAATTACACGTTATAAAAAAACAACGTCGACACAAATGAACTGGTAAAACTACTTTGACGAAAAACAAAGGTATATAACAGAGTTCTTTCAACGGTTATTCCTACACGGAACGTGGTAACAAGTTTAAACCATTACATAAAACGCATGCCTCGGAAAAGGAACCTTCGGCGAATAAGTTGTACAATATGCAATTGTGTGTTTCTACGTCGAAATGCAGTATTAGAACATACGGTACAGCACGGGTTCCAATAAGTGTACGGCAAATACGTTGTGCTATATGCAACTGTGCGTCATGTTATTGTACTATGCAGTATTTAAACATGATGGCAGTCAATACGGTGTCACAATGAATATGGTGTCTGCTTAATATGGTAAACAACATGTTTCCATCAGTAGACAACTACAGTACGCTTACCGTAAGAAGGATCTCCGTCCTATCCTTTTTCTTCTGGCGGAATTTCATGGCTGCACGGCGGTTTTGCTCACGTCGTCGATGTTGGCGTTCTACCTCCTCAGGACGTAGCTATAAAATGTAAAAGAAATGTTTCGCATTTACCCGTCAAAGCACATGTCAGTTTATTAGCTGTCTTGTAGTAGAGCTACAATTGATCAATCTATACCACGATACGATGCTTTCTATAATGATGAATGCTTCTGCGTTATATGTATGGTTTTAACGATACCTATCCTTAGTCTTGATATTTAAGAGTATCCAATGGTCGTATCGTGAGAACTTATAGAATCAAAGTTATCTTGTCTTTATCGTTAACTTGATATCGCATTAATTGTTAACTAAACATAAATATTATTTTCTGTTACTTAAATGAGTAAAAACATGGTTAAACACTGATAAATAGTACTTACATGTAGATAATATAGAAAATGGTTCATTATTACACATTTATGAACCATTGCTGTGAATATAGCATGATAAATTTACATTTGTCCAGTCTTAATGACTTTAAAACAGTTAAATGAAGTCCAACGTAGAATATCTGAAAAAAGGTTACTTTAAGCATTATATCTTTTACATAGAAAACATTCAATACTAGATGAGGCACAGTAACATAATGAATGATATACATGATATACATGAACATGAGAATCCTACCAATGAGCGTTACTCTCTAACCCATAATTACCTAAACTCGTAGGGATTACGAGTAATTACGGAGGGAGAGGTTTGGTGCACGTAGTGGAAGAACAAATCTGTCAACAGAAATATTGTCACCGACAAATAGGCTTCGGTTTCAAGAACAGATAGGATCTTGCCTGGTTTAATATATAGCATAAAGTTGCATTGATGATTAATTGATATCATAATAAATAGTCATTCATTCCATAAGAATATAGCTAAATAAAAATATAAATTCGTTAGCATACATTAACATCTTTATTAAACCCCAAAAACATGCTCGAGAATTAAAGTTGAGGTAGACATCGAAATCCGCTTTATTAACTATCTATATAGTACTTTTATATATGAGTTAAAGGTTCAGAAAGTCCACTGCCAGAGAAACCCTTGGCATCAACTGGCATGGGCCATCATGATTTTCTTACAACATATTCAACATACAGTCAATTATACACTGCACAACTACAACCCACGTGCTCACATGCTTAACATTCCTCTGCGATTCAGCGCGTTCTTGAAGCCCCTTTGCACAGCCCTTATCATGTTGCGACCGGCTAGGACCAGTTAGCACCACTTGTAGGCCGTCGTAATAATCATGTGTTTCGCAGGTACCTGATTATTAAGAATCATTTCTTCCAGATTTGTATTAAAATATTTATACACAAATATAAAAAGAGAGAAAAAAGTATAAAATGAATATATATTTATTTCACAATTCTTATATTAATCAACAAGTGAAAGTATGGAAGACAGGCGATGTGTGGCTCTGTTGGTATTGATCGTATGTACGTGTAACGCCATATAACGTTGCCTGCTCGCGTGTAATCCAAGTACACTGGTTTGTGCTCGTCTGCCCTGGTGTTTTCATTGCACAGACATTGATTTTTATGCCCGTGCATCGTGCATGTAGCCCCCACCCTGTGTTCCCTCCCAGCCAGCTGATAGCGGTGACTATAGTCTCCCAGCTGATCGCGATAAATTCAAAATCAATAAGGATAGCGCTTCCAAAACCATGCGCGCTCCTTACTAAAGGTGATTAGCGCACGCGCTCGTGTAAATGTGGTTTACACGTGCGTTCCATAAAATTGCTAGAAATAAAACATGGTTGACCTTGGAAAACAGCTGATTCCCTTGAAACATGTGCACGCCATGTTGATTTTCATGTTTCATTCAAAATCTTAATTAATAATTATAAAAAGTGAAACATTTTAAATACAATGTATATGTCATTGGTAAAAGTATCAAATGAAGAGAAAAGGTTGCCGAAAATACTTACAGAAGCTTTTTCCGGGTCGATGAATTCTACAAATAACTCATCTTTTCCTTCAGACAACCGCCTAGTCTGGATGGTGCATTTGAGTTCTTCCTTAATGAGTGGGGTTAAGCGACCAGTCTTCAGAACTTCCACTGTGGCTTGCACGAGGCATTCGTCACTTACGCAGAGATATGTCTCATTGAGGAATTCTGGCATAAAACCATCATCGGTCAGACTGTCTGAACTATCCATGGTTTGGCACAGTGGTAGATATGCTGGGAGAGAGAGATGGCACCACGTCTGACTGGGAAAAAATACGGAGCAATGTTATGTTTTACGATAGCCTCGATCCACGTCGATGTCCACGTAATCAATGGAAGCTAAATTAAACGTTTTTCACATCTAGAACCAGTTTCTGTGGTCTAATTGAAGAAGAATGTCCTACATGAGCCAAATACTTGAAAAGAATGATCTCTGAAGAATGTAAACATTGCATGATTTTCACGGATTTATAATAAATGCTGACGTAATGTCAAGCCAGAATGAACCAGCTGGATCAACCATTGGCTAAAAACCCGATCTAATTAAATCCAATATTTTCTAAGTTCTTGAATGAAACTTATTTTCAAAATTAATTTTATAGTAAGAATGTGCTTCATCTCGGAAGAATACTTCATTTTATTCATTGATTAGCGTGTTTGAACGTGCTGCAAGAATTCGCCAATGTTACCGCATTGCAGTGCAGTGCTCGCCATCACTGCACCAAATATCGATCCATTGGTGCCGTCAAGTGTCTTGAGACTGTTTAAAGGGAGGTAACTCTGTCGCGGTGTACGATACTGACACATAAATTGCACCGGCCAGATGCAGTTGCTAACGGAACAACTACTAGGTCAAATTGCACGAAGCGGTTTTAGCACAGGATTATCGCACGCGCAGTATATCTTCAGCTTTCGCTACAAATCCAATAGGCTGTTATTTCTTTAATAATCTGTTTTAATGATGTAGTTTTATATGCAAATATTGGTCTGCATCATTTGATTTGAATGCAAATGCTAATGGCAATGTTGATTTGCGGCGGGCTTAAGGTCGTGGTTCGATTCCTGCGCGTGGTTCACGTGACTCACGGCGCTTGGATGTAATATTGACCAACAGGATATGACACAGTGAATCAGCGCTAAAGCTAGCCTAGTCTTCCTTCAGTATCCATGGACGTGTAGGCCGCGTGTAAGGAGCGCAGTCTGATGTCCATAGACCACATCATACGTCTACGCCTGCAATATATATCTTGTATGCATTCACTGACAAGGAGTTGGTATTGCAATACCTTAACTGGACAGACCACTATTCAGAAATATATCAACACTCTGTGGATAAAACTGACTAAAGCCCGACACGATCTAGGATGAAGCATTTTACGCATACCAGAGAGGAAACGCGCATTTGTTGCAATTAGGCCAATAATTCCAAAACGGTAAATTGTGCGACATTAGCATGTCGTACAACGGTATCTAGCGATACAAGACTCTGATGTGTAGGCGCAGTGGACAGTATTAGGTTGATTGATTGTATTAATTAAAATTGTAGTCGTCAACTATGGCTGAACTATTCCCGCAAAATAAAGTCGGTAGAAAGCGCAAAGGATATTCCTTGTCATAATACAACACGTTCAGGTTTTCTTTTTAGGACAAAACGGCGCAAACAGTATCTCTCCAATGACATTACAATCGTAGTAATCATAGCCGACTCATACTCTACCTACAGCGGTTAACTGGACAGGCTCTCTTCCATATGGAAGAGCCCAGAGTACTTAACCGTTGTAGGTGGAGCATGAGCTGGATTGAAACATGAAACCATATCTATGCAAGAGTTTATTAAATTCTCCTTCAAAGTAATATGCATGTCATGATCAAGATTAATGTATATTTGGAAATTGACAGACACTGTATATCATGGACACACAGAACAAAGACGGGAAACTGTACATACACATTCAGGTACATGGCACACAAGCAGAAACAAAGAGACGACGACAGAGAGAGAGAGAGAGAGAGAGAGAGAGAGAGAGAGAGAGAGAGAGAGAGAGAGAGAGAGAGAGAGAGAGAGAGAGATAGAGAGAGAGACAGACAGACAGACAGGCAGATAGTTACATACTCTACAGAAATAAAGGAACGACAGAGAAAGATAAAAATCTAGATTATTGATCTATTATGCATACATGTATGTGTAATAGCGGTATACATGTACTATAGGTAAATTACCTTATTAAAGCAATTTCTAGGTCGGTGTGTCCATGTGTTCAGTCCAGACTATATCCCAATAAGTGACGAGACAACACTTTACCTATTAGTCAGTTAAGACGGCAGTCCACCTGATTCCATCTCTCTATATATAGTTAAACAACTGGTCTCATACTCTCTGGTATCACACGGAATGTTGTATATTTTTGTTACAATGCTGTGGTGTTTCCATGTGTTCTAGGCGAGTCAATGAGTCATGTATACTACAAAGAGAATTTGAACATCTCCTTGCATAGGTCGTCTTGAACATAAAGAATGCATGGCAGCCAGTCATAGTTTTACCTTGTTAAAATACATGCATTATAGGCGTCGATAGATATAGGAAGAAAGCACACGGTTTAGGCCCGTACGTACAAATAGTTATACTTAGCCTACAAGAGAAGTGACAGTTGGTGGTCATTTTACCTTAAACGAAGTGATGATCAAATTTACTTCAGGTAACTTCGTGTAATATACATAAGAGAGAAATCCTTTATTTCCTCCAGAATTGAAGATACCCGTATATAGATATTATGTTATGACATCATATTACACATAAGTACAATATTACATAGAAGTTGACAGCAGATATTCACATTTTGATATGAAATGAGGAACTACTAGTACCTTAATAATCAGCTAGTATATGTGTCTATCGATATTTCATCGAGAGAAGTGTCAGTTGGTGGTTATCCTTACCTGAAAGAAATTGATGATCAAATTTACTTCCGGTAACTTCGTGTAATAGACATAAGTGTACAGTTCTGTTTCAGTCCAGGTCAACAATAAATCAAAATTAAACATACAATTGTCAAATGTTAGGCAACTTCCATAAAATACCTGCAGAAACATTGCCTATGCTAATATTATACTCTATCTGTATGTATCATTCTAAAACAGTTACTGGATATGTGCATACCCGTCATTTTATTACGTATACTTAAAGCAAATATTATATAGACTAGAGCTAATATCACTATCGTATATTTATCGAATATTTCAACGGAACTTAATAAAAGTAATACAACTACCGGTATTCTCATTCAGGCTCTCTCGAGTTACTTCCCTTCCTCCTAATAATAATGTTCATGGTTTTCGAGTTTAGGTTTGTCACAATACAAATGTTGACATTATTATTAGTATTTGGATCTTTATATGCAATACACTGAGAAGTAATTTTCGCCAGTTCGTTATTTCCAGAAACTAACCTTTTATCCACAAAGATTCTGCATATTTCTATCAACGAGTCTTCTTTTGTACAATATTATTTAAGCATAGGCTACTATCACAGATGACTGACCTATATAACGGACAAACGAATTTATATCTGAAACTACTTATACGTTTGATTTGCCCACCCAGAAGTTGTTATTTACTGATGTCATTCCCCAACACTCGATAGCTTTCGTAGCTTATATGACTAAAAGGATCGTAGACCTAGCTCTAATTTTGTTGCCTTTGGAACATCTAACTGCTAGATCGAATTTCCCTCAATGTGGATCGACGGAGGGAATACTAGCGATATAGAATTGATGATAGATATCACAAATGAATGTAGTTTTTATGTATTGCTTAAATATAGCGCTCAAATCGAAATCTAACATTCAACGAAATCATTTTATTGAGGACATGTCTACATCAATAATAGGACCTATCTCTCACAGACGAGATAATTTTCACCACATAAAATAATTCTAGATTAATGTAAACAAAAAGAAGCAGTTTACATTATGAAGGTGGCTAAGTAAATAATTAAAGGCATACTATCACAGATGGTTGACTTAGATAATGGTCAAACGAACTTCTACCTGAGACTACTTATGTTTGATTTATCCACCTAAAAGTTGTTATTTACCGAAGCACTTATTCCCCACCACTCCATAGTTATCACAAATTTCATATTTTATATGAATTATGGTTACGAAACATTAATTCTCTTGCCTTTACTTTGATGCACCAGCTGATCTGTGTACCAAACGTAGAGGTGACGATATTATTTCGCCGTATCACATTAGAGTTATATCCCCTTGCGTTAATGTAATGAAGTAAACATAATTACGACCATATTCACGCTATTTTGACTGGTAAAGTCATATATCGTTTGGTTGGAATGGAAGTCTTTTCTACCATACATACAGTAGTGGAAAGGCTTTTGGAAGTACACACATGATCATATGTATATGTCAAGTGAATGTACTTTGCAGTTATACCTAAGAACTAGTCTTAACCAACCATGCATATCTGTGATAGTATGCCTTTACGGATATGTCTAACATCAAAGCAATTTATATAAGTGAACATTTAGTTTATAAACTGAGTGTGCAACCGTATCCTTCAA
>JAUTBQ010166378.1:0-12162 GCA_032361185.1 Lepetodrilus ovalis | reverse complement strand
CAGAAATTCATCCTGAAGGTGCTATATTTGCTAGAGGTTCATGTGATGATAAAGGTCAATCATATATGCATATTAAGGCGATAGAAGCTATGATAGCTAGCGACGAGCTACCTTGCAATGTGAAGATGATGATAGAGGGAGAAGAGGAAATAGGGTCTGTACATCTTGGACCATTCTGTCGAGAGCATGTAGATTTATTAAGTTGTGATGTTATATTATTGTCAGATACAAGTATTATAGCTAATGATACTCCATCTATTAATACTGGATTGAGAGGTCTGAGTTATATTGAAGTGGAAGTAACTGGGCCAAATAAGGATTTGCATTCAGGTGTATATGGTGGTGCTGTTGCTAATCCTGTAAATGTACTGGCTGAGATGATAGCAAAGCTAAAAAATGATAAAAAAGAGATTGCGATCCCTGGTTTTTATGATGATGTAGTCAAAATCTCAGATACGGAGAGAAAGGAGATGGCTAAAGCTCCTTTTGACCTTAATGATTATAAGAAAGGTCTTGATATAGACGATGTAGAAGGTGAGGCTGGTTATACTACAACCGAAAGAACATCTATTAGACCTTCTCTTGACGTGAATGGTATATGGGGTGGATATATTGGAGAAGGTGCTAAGACGGTGCTACCTGCTAAGGCTAATGCCAAAATAAGTATGAGATTAGTACCAAATCAAGAACCTGAGAAGATTACTCAATTGTTTAAATCATATTTTGAAAGTATAGCTCCTGACAGTGTGAAGGTAGTAGTCACTCCACACCACGGGGGATATCCAGCAGTAACACCAACAGATACACCAGAGTATCTGGCAGCACATAAAGCTATGGAACAAAGCTTTGGTAAAGCACCAATCCCAACTAGGTCGGGAGGAAGCATACCTATCATAGCATTATTTGAGAAAGTACTGGGCGTAAAATCTGTATTAATGGGATTTGGTTTGGATTCTGATGATATTCATTCGCCAAATGAGCATTATGGATTGTTTAATTTTTATAAAGGAATAGAGACAATACCATATTACTATAAATTCTATGCAGAGTTAAAGAAATAATAAATTTGCATTTAGTTTTTTATGCTTTTGACTTCTCTTTAGGAGTCAAAGGGTATGAATAGCGAAACGGAATCTTGAAATACATTCATATGTACTAATACCAATTGAACACCAAAACACCCGATATATTCGTTATCTTTTTCCGTTGTGCTACACCTAAAATTAATTCCGTAGCCCTGCTATGCAAAGAATTTTATGCTTCACCCAACAAAAAAATATTTAGAATATATACAGGGTGTTTTGATATACAAGTGGTATAATAGTACATCTCCCCCAAAAATACATTACCAAATAATAAGTTGAATAAGGCAATCTTTGATATATTTGTCTCAAATATATATTTATACACTTATGAATTTAAAAAAACTGGGGCTTTATCTAGCATTTTTCCTATTGATAGTATTTGGAATGAGACTTTATTATCAAAATAAAGCAAAACCTGTAGTAGAAAGTATCGAAGTTGAATTGCCAGCAGATTTTGTAGAATTCTATGAGACATTTCACTCAGACAGTATATTTCAGATGAATCATATTCTTTTTCCAATAGAGGGAATCCCCGCGATGATTGATAGTACTACTAATATTGATGAATTCAAATGGACGAGTGATAAATGGGATTTGCATAAGACATTTAATAATTATGGAGGGACTTATGTCAGAGATTTTAGTAATTTTCATGGTATTATTACTGAACGAATATATGATACTGGATATAGATTTGAAATGAGAAAAAGATATAGCAAAATCGGAGGTGAGTGGTATTTGATATATTATGCAGCAATGAATTTGACAAGTATTTATAGATAAAAAAAAAATATTTGTTACCTTCGATGAATAAATCAGAATATTAATATTTAAGAAGGACAATTATCAGTTTTATGACGATTAAAGAATTTGCCAAAAAGGTGATAAAATCACTTCCAATTGCATTTACGCAAAATCAGAAATATGATAAGCAAACCCAAAAAATCATACAGAAAAACTGCCTAGATACAAGTAATTGTATAGATATAGGTGCTCATAAAGGAGAGATATTAGACTTACTAATCAAATATTCTCCTAATGGAAGACACTATGCCTTTGAGCCAATTCCGGAGATGTATGATAATCTTAAAGAAAAATATCAATCTGATAATATTAAAATTTCAGATATAGCACTAAGTGACAAAAAAGGAGAAAACACCTTCAACCATGTAGTGAGTAATCCTTCTTATAGTGGATTAAAGAAAAGAAAATATGACCATCCCAACGAGGTGGACCAAGTGATAACTGTTCAAACTGATATGCTAGACAATATCATACCAACAACAGAAAATATAGATTTAATAAAAATCGATGTTGAGGGTGGAGAGTTTGATGTATTAAAAGGTGCTAAGAATACTATAGCCAGATGTAAGCCTATTATAATATTTGAGCATGGACTTGGGGCATCAGAATTCTACGATGCTAAGCCCGAATTATTATATGATTTTCTTGATTCTATTGGAATGAAAATATCCTTACTCAAAGACTATTTATCAAATAAACAATCATTAAGTAAGGATAGTTTTTCAAAAGAATTCTATGAATCGCTTAATTATTACTTTGTAGCAACTTCAAAATAACTCTCTGTTATTATATGTTTCTCTAATTACTTGGTGGTGGCACCTGCTCTATAATTAAACCAAAATTAGAATAACTACTACTATTCAATGGATATAAAATTATCTGAGCTAATAACATATTTTTATCATCATTAGGATTGGTAAATTTATTTTTGCCATCCATATTATAATCTCCTTGTAAATATCCATATGCATAATTAAAATTGGCATTTGATGACAAATTATCTGGATATTGAGTGATTTCAGTAAGCATCAGATTAACTTCATCATTAGGATTAGTAAATTTAATTTTGCCATCACTATTAAAGTTACCAGCCCATAGACAATTGTACCCTGGTATTATTGACTTCTGAGATAGACCTGTAAAATCATAACTTGAAATCAATGATGTTCCGTAATTAAACAACTCTTGGTCAGGATCAGTAAAATCAATAATTTTATCATTTGGAACAAGTGTTGACATAGTACCAAGGTGAGTTCTGTGTTTGATTACAACATAGAAACTATCTTGAGTAACTCCATCAAAATTCAATAGGCTAACACCATCCAAGTCAACTACATCTCCATCTCTTTGTACCAATCCAGATCTAGTTGATAGTACGTTAGTATTATCATTCTTATCTCTAATTTCTACATGTACCCAATCAACAATAGCGTCATCACCAGTTACTCCAAATACGGTAGCAGGATCTTGAATTGTTAAATTATCAGCTAATAAACCTGCCCCAAAATGCGGGAAATTTGATGTTAAATCATAAACAAGAGGATATGTATAAGGGTCTTGTACTGGTATATAATTCATTCCTGTATATGGACTAACTCTCAAATTATCTCTCATTAATGGTCTTCCTGTAGAAGACACAGCTTTTCCATTTTGCATCAATGCCCCTTCTAGATACACTCTCATTCTCAATTCTAAACCAGAGAATACAAGAATATGAACAGTAGCTTTTACACATTTCTGCAATACCGCATTATTATCACATACTTCATAGATAAACTCTGTAGCACCTGAAAACCCTTCATCTGGTGTAAATGTATAATTACCTGCTGCATTTATATAGTAGCTTCCTCCATTTATTGCAATTGGACTAGCTGCACTACCTTGAGCTATTACAGACATTTCATCGCTCTCTGCGTCAGTATCATTCAGTGAAACATTGCCTGATATCTCAATTTCTTCCATCGTATATACAAACTCATCTGATGCTACTGTAGTATTAAGAGCAGTATTATGATTGATTGTTATAATCTCATATGACTCTGAACAGTTGGAAGGATTAGCATCTTCACAATTCTTATAATATACCGTATCAAACCCAATATACCCAGGGTTTGGTGTATAAGTTGTCTTACCATCAGTATCTAGATTTATAGTTCCATGACTAGGAGTTCCAATTAAACTCATATTTGTAGGACTCAGACTACATATTGATGTATTTACACAATCGTCATTTGTTAAACAATCCAATATTACTGGACTACCATCATAAGTAGTTGTAAACTCAAGATTACAAACTGGATTCTGCTTAGAATATACATCATCAAGCACTGTTATTTCTAGTATTGTAGATGGACAACCTGACTCTACTGGTGGAATACATACAGGAACTTCAAATAAGTATTTTCCTGGTACATCTCCAACAAAGTTATACGTACCATCAATATTGACAACTAAAGTATATATACTACTAGGCGGCTTTGAACTTAATACTACTTGTTGATTGTAAGTTGTACCTTCTGGTACATTATCATTAGTATTAATATTACCATTAATAGTCACATTCTTTTGTGTAACATTAAAGTCAGAATTTATACATGGTCCTACCGTAATACTTATATCATTACTACTACTTGAACATCCGGCAGATTCCATAAACTGGAAACTTACTATACCTGGAGCTCTTCCTGTTACTACCCCACTGTTAGTAATAGTTGCGATGTCTGGATTATTACTTATCCATAATCCTCCTGAACTTGGGCTCAATGCAGTAGAATAACCAATACAAATATTAGATTCTCCAACTATTTCAACATCTACATTCCCTTCCACAGTTATACTTAGCAATCCATCAGAAGGACAGCCAGTAGTATTATCAGTAAAAGTAAATGATGCTGTTCCATTTGATACTCCAGTTACTTCACCGTTATTAGCTATAGTAGCAACAGTAGGATCTGAACTAACCCATTCTCCACCTGTAGATGGATATACATTTGTTGTACTTCCAATACAAATAGAATTTGGTCCTGTTAATCCCACAATTGGTGTTCCATTTACAGTAAGTGGCTCACTTTCTTCAGAGGAACAACCAGTAGTTGTATTGATATATACAAATCGTACTATACCTTGATTGACTGCTGTTATGAGTCCATCATCAGTAATAGTTGCAATATATTCATTTTCGCTACTCCATGTTCCACCAGAATTTGGTGACATTTGAGAAGTCTCTCCAATACATAATTCTGTTGGGCCAACTATTTCTATTTCAGGTGTACCAATCACAGTTATACTTAGATTATCATCTGACGAACAATTTGTATTTGATTCTTGATATGTAAAACTTGCAGTACCCGCTGAGATACCTGTCACAACTCCTTGATTATCTACGACAGCAACACTTGGATTAGAACTAGTCCATACTCCTCCTACTGCTGGTATCAATTGTGAAGTTGAGCCAATACATATTTCAGAATCTCCTGCAATTGTAATTACTGGTAAAGGAGCTACAATAACTGGTTCTGATTCTTCTGAAGAACAACCTGATACATTATCAGTAAAGGTAAATCTCACAATTCCTGGTGATAATGTCGTTATAATACCTGAATCATCAATTGTTGCAACCGTATTATCATCACTTGTCCAAGTACCTCCATTATTAGGGAGCATTGCCCCTTGGTCACCAACACATAGTACTGATGGTCCTACAAGATTAATCGTTGGAATACCATATACAATTATTGGGCTAGACTGACTAGAAGAACAGTTATCAACTGAAGTAAAAGTAAATCTTGCAATTCCTTGTGATACTCCTGTTATTATTCCCTCATTTGTTATAGTTGCTACATTTGTATTGCTACTAACCCATGTTCCTTCTAACGTAACTCCATCTGAAGTAGCATTTACTGAAGTAGTTTCTTCTACACATATCGATGAAGCTCCAGTAATATTTATTATTGGTGTACCTAGTACTGTGATATCTTCAGAAGCCTCTGAAACACAAGTTGAACCAGTTTCTGTAAATATAAAGTTGACTGTTCCTGTAGTCAATGCTGTAACTAATCCACTGTTTGTAATTGTTGCAATATTTGAATTACTACTAGCCCAAGTACCTCCTGAAGTCGGATTTAATTGAGTTGTTTCATAAATACAAACAGTTGAAGGACCTACTACTTCAATATCAGGTCTATCATATACTGTCACAGGATTCGGGAAGGTTGCAGAGCAAGTTCCATCTTCTGGAGTAAATGTCAAATATACTATACCACTTGCTATACCAGTCACAAGTCCAGCTTCAGTAACTGTTGCAATTGCTACATCACCACTAGCCCATGTTCCAGGCTCAGATGCTGATACATTAGTTGTACTTCCAACACATATATCTGGTGTATCATCAAAAGATATTACTGGTGTAGGATTTATATTTATAGGTGCTGTTGCAGCAGATGAACAATCAGAATTTGCATTTGTAAATACAAAAGTTGCTTGTCCAGCATTTATACCGGTTACAACACCTGAATTGGTTACTGTTGCAATAGAAGAATTTGAACTAGCCCATGTTCCACCTGATGTAGGTGACAAGGTAGTTGTCTCTCCTTCACATATCTCTGTAGGCCCTGTTATATCAACAGTCGTAGTTTCTGACACTGTGATTTCTACACTTTCATCAGAAGGACATCCTGCATTATTAGTAAAGATAAAATCTGCAGTTCCACTAGCAACTCCTGTAACAATTCCATCATTTGTAACTGTCGCAATAGAAGTATTTGAACTAGCCCACGTTCCACCTGATGTAGGTGACAAATTGGTTGTCTCTCCAGTACAAATAGATGCTGGTCCTGTAATACTAATATTAGGTCTATTATTTACTGTAAAATCAGTTGAATTTTCACTAGAACATCCTGTCGCTGGACTCGTAAATACAAAATGTACTGTACCTCCACTTACCGCTGTTATGATACCAGAATTGGTAATCGTAGCAACAGAAGTATTGGAACTTATCCATGTTCCTCCAGAAGAAGGAAGGATAGATGATTGATCTCCAACACAAATATCAGTAGGCCCCTCTAATTCTATGACGGGTCTAGGTTTCACAGTTATTTCAATAGTTTCATCTGAAGTACATCCATTAGGCAACTGTGTGAAACTCAATATTACTGTTCCTTCTGACACCCCAGATACTACACCTGATGAACTAACTGTAGCGATATTGCTATCACTTGTTGACCATAGCCCATCTGAAGTAGGTTCTACGGTTGTCATTTCTCCAACACAAATAGCTGATGGTCCTGTAAGCTCAACATCTGTCAAACCAATTACTGTAATTGGTGTCCCTGTCAAGCTAGTACATCCTTCATCAGAAGTAAATACAAAATATGCATCACCTTCACCTGTACCTGTTACAACTCCATTAGCTGTCACAGTTGCTATCGCAGTATTTGTACTTGCCCATGTACCACCTGTAGTAGGTGACAACGAAGAAGTCTCTCCTTCACATATAGTAGTTGGTCCTGTTACATTTACATCTACTTCATTTGTTACTTCTTTAGTAACAATATTAGAATAACTCCATGGATTTGAACCGCTAGCACGAGCTTTTCGTTCAAACTCATATGTTTCATCAATATATGGCGGATCATAATCTTGTGATGTAGCATCACTTATCACTGTCCACGAACCTCCTAATGGTCTTTTTTTCCACATATATATTGGAGTAGATCCTCCACAACCGTGGGCTGCAGTACCTGTAATTATTGTAGGGTCATATCCTCCACAATGTGATTCATCCCCAGTTATAGTACCAGGATTAAAATCATCTGTAAAGGTAATCACCATATCATCAAAATCACTACATGAACCATCTGCAACAGTCCATCTAAGGGTAGCAGAACTACCTGAACTAACAGATACTTCTGTTGTAGGTGAATTGGCATCAGTAATATTTGCACTACCATTTACTACAGTCCATGTGCCAGTATATCCATCTGATGGTGTATTCCCTGCCATCGTAAATGAGTTTATACAATCAGTTTGGTCAGGCCCTGCAAGTGCTTTACTTCCAACATTCGTTTCCATTATACATAGATCATCTACCATTATACCATGAAAATCACTCAATGAAGTAAATACTATTTCTAATTCATTGTAATCTCCACTCGGAATTGTAAATGTAAAAGTGTATTCAAGCCAATTCAATGTATTCCAATGTGAACTCTTAGGAGCTATATATTCATGACTTTCAATTAAGTTATCATCTACACTGCCTCCTTTTAGTTTTGCTATTATTCTAAAATCTGCATTTGATTGTTGTCCTACTGGAGAGTATGCTGCTATCCATGTACTAACTCTAAATTCAGCACCACAGTTTAATTCAGTATTTGAATTAACAACAGCCATCTCAACATTATTCCCTTTCATAAATATAGAATGTGTACCACTATAAGGGTCTCCATTAATACCAGTTTTCTTGATATAATAGCCACCTTCAAATTTTGATACATCTGTTTGACCTGCATCAAATCTTTTCTCCCATCCTGTAGGAGTATGATTAGATTCTATAAGTAGTGCTGGAGTATTTTCTATACTAAGGTCAAAATTAGTTGCTGTACCTTCGTCTTCTAAGTCTCCATTATTATTAATAGGATCTACACAAGATATACATAAAGGATCAAAACCTATTCTTACAATATTCGAGAATCCATTATAACTATTGCATGATTCCTCTTTTACAGCTCTTACATAACAGGTGGTCATTGCAATCTCTCCAGGATTATAACTTGAAGATGTAGCACCAGCTATTATTTCCCAATCACCACTTATATGAGTTGGTTTAGTACATGAAGTCGTACTCTTAAACCATTGATAAGCTATAGCATCACCAGTATCACTACTAGCATCTACAACACTACTTATAATAGATGGATTATCACCAGCACATACAGTTTGATTGCCTCTTATAATACCTGGCTCATCAATCGATGGACAACAGTCTTCTTCTACTAAGATTGTAGTAGCCATAACCCATGATTGTCCACAATTTCCGCTTCCATCTGGATTATTTGCACCATCAGTAATTACTTCAAAAGTCAATTCTGAGGTTCCTGCTGGTACGTCTTTTAATGTCAATTCAAACATATTAAAACAACAACTTCCTAAAGACAAATCAGGTCCAAAAATAGTTTCAGAAACCGAAACATTAGAATTTGAATCTGATACTCTAAGTGTAAGATATCTACCATCATTTGTCATTTCTGAAAATGGTACAACTACAGAAATATCTCTTACGTAATCTACTGATTGTATCGTAAGGTTAAAAGATTCTACATCACAATAACTTCCGTGTTCTGTGTAAATGCCTTCATATGTTTTTGCAGCATCTGTTGATCTCTTTACAAATACCATTACAGATTGCAATCCACTACCATCATTACATCCACCACACTCAGAGACGTGTTGTATGTTAGTAACATACTCATTTACTGTTAATTTATATACATATGCTCCACTAGCTGAAGTATAAGTTTTCGGCAAAATCAAATCTCCAATTGAAGTATTAACTTCGATATCGTCTCCAGCATCACAAGATTTATATACTATTTCAATACTTGTTTCAAGTACATCTCCAGTATTAGGAACTTCTATAGCTATATTTCCAGGTCCATCACATCCAGCACCATAGTGATCCATCGTAGTACCATCACCACAGGTACAATTTTGATCTATTGTCACTTTTACAACATTAGAAAACTTAAAAAATAATGGACAAGTTTGTTTTTTTGTTGCTCTTGCAAAACATGTTGTCTCTGAGATAACTCCTGGAGTATAAGAATCACTTGTCGCTCCAGCAATTACTACCCATTCAGGATCTTGATCAAGTGGTGCTATACAACTAGTAGTACTTTTGTACCATTGGTATTCTATCGTACCTCCTGTTGTAGAACTAGCACTCGTAACATTATTTAATATAGTTGGTGAGGCTCCTGCACATACGGTTTGATTACCGTCAATCAATCCAGGCTCTTCAACTGTACTACAAGGTTCGGGACTAGATACAAAACAAACAACCGCCTCAACATCATAATGGTTTAATTTACTGTATGTAGTGACAACCCCAGGATTCACAGTATAATCTATTTTAATAATAGTATTATTTGCAGATCCTTCACATCCAGAATCATTTCCGATAGAACCATAAAGATTTCCTTCATTATCAAAAGTCAATCCCTCGATATCACAAGTAGGTAAAACAGATACAACTGTTGCCTCTCCTGTATATTGATCTAAAATAACAATTCTATCCATATCATCACTAGAACCTGATACTCCAGACTCTGCGTATAATTCACGAGTTGTCGGATGAAAGGCTATATCATCAATATCAATTAATGCACCAGTAATCTCTCTATAATCTATCCCTTGTCCAAAGTAATTTGGCTCTACTTGTCCCGTATTTGGATTTATAGCAAATAATAAATCATTTCCAGAATTTCTACGCTGAACAGCTATTAGATAACCATTGGTAGGATTAAGTGTTAATGCATCTACATCTGTCATCGTATGCAGTCCTAATGCTCCATCTCCTGTTCCTACATCTGCAATATATGTAAAGGCTCCTGTAGCCATATCGACTGTTCCAAATTCTCCTCCATCTACAGCATAAATAATAGTCCCATCATAATTCAAAGCCATCGTCTCAATCTCATCTCTCCCAGATGACCCAATTAATGTATTATCAGACCCCAACCAAGAATAAAGTTTACCTCCTGGACTCTGAGCTATTGAATAACATGTACCAGTAGTAATTGATTTAAATATAATATCATCTATAGCTATATCTGATCTCCATCCTCCATCATCTGGCCCTGTAATACCCCTAAATCTAACTCTTATGTCCTGACCTTCATATGCACTAAAGCTAACTAGAGCTCTAAACCAAGTATTCCCTTGATTATTGTCTAATGTCCAAACATTGGTCCAAGTATTACCATCATCTGTTGACACATCTACATTCAATGAACCCATTGTGTTTTCACTGCTATACATATGATATGCAAAATCTAATGCTAAGTTTTCACCAACTGGTATTGACAAGCAAGGAGATATAATATTTACTGTTTTGTCTGGATAATGAGTTCCACCTGATCCCTCAATATAAAGATAATGAGAACCTTCAAATGGTGCTGAAGGTCCAGTCCCTCCAGAAGTTGTTCCTGCATCGGAGAAAGTCCAATCAAAATCATCTTCTGTATCTTGAGTCCAAGCTCCTAATGTTTCATTGAAACCTTCCAAATAAGGATAACTCGTAATAGCCGAAGGGCAGGTAGCGTTTGTATTTCCTGACAAGATGAAAATTAATCCAATCATAACCGAGAAAATCATTTTACTCTTAGTTACAGCGAATATTTCATTCGAAAGATTATACCAAAAAGACAAATACTCTAATTTGCTGTTAGAATAATTTTGCTTTTGACTTTTAGTTGGGATTTCTAAAACTCTTTTTGTAGAATTAATGCTCATCTTTAAATATTTTTGTTCTGTTCGGCAACCAAATTATGCAATCAATACTGTTCAAGTATCATTTACAATTTTTGAGCCATTATTATATTTTGTTTCATGTTAAAAAAAACAATAATTTGTATTTGTTTCAATTTCTTATTACTACAGCAAACCCCTAATAATCAATTCATAAATATTTATTAATTTACTACATAAATGGATTAGCCTTAACATAAAATAGACAATACATCAAGTTGAATCCCCTAGTCGGAACAAGAATAATAAAAAGAAACTTTGCCTTTGTTAGAAATCTTACAAAGCACTTTGGCTAAACATAAATTCAATATAATACATAATAGAATTTTACTATTTATGATGTTTTTTTATCTCATTTAGGAATGAATCACCATATTTTTCCATTTTGACATTTCCTACACCAGAAATATCTAAAAATTCATCAGATGTCTTGGGTTGTTCGATAGCCATTTCTTTAAGTGATTTGTCGCTAAAAATAATATAAGCAGGCATTCCTTCTTTCTTGGCTATCTTAGATCTCAAAGCTCTTAGATTTTCAAAAAGTTCAGAAGCATCTACTCCCAAGTCTAAACTTGCTGCTCTTGATTTTTTTGCTTTTGTTTTTGATTTATCTTCATACTTGACTGGTTGAACAAGAGATATTTTTAATTCTCCTTTGAGTATTTTCCATCCAAATGAAGTAATTTTCAGGGCAGAACCTTCACTATATGCAATTTCCATCGTTCCTAAATTGGTCAATTGTACCATA
>JAUTBQ010166377.1:0-26965 GCA_032361185.1 Lepetodrilus ovalis | reverse complement strand
AACCTCTATTTTGAGTATTTTTTGATTGGCAATAGACACATATTTTAGAACTTTTTTACAGCCATTTGTAAATAAACCTTTGTTTACGCCCAATATACCATACTTTGTGGGGTATATTATGCACCCGTTTTTTTAATTAAGTCGTATTTTATCAGACTGACACGGAATTTCTAACACTCCCACTTTAAGGTTTGAGGACTGATTTATACTAAAAGTCCACTACTTTACGAAGAGCCGTTTATTTAATCTATCATCTACAGGAATACATAAAATATCTTCATGATGTTTCTGCTGATACAAAAACATACCCAATCCAGCATAGTTTTCAGATTGAGTTTCTTCATATGCCTTAAACTCTTCTTTAGATATATATTTACCATATTCATCTATTTTCTGTAGATAATTTTTCATTATTTTGGAAGGTATTGAGTCATTTAGTAGAGAACACAAATGGTCTTTTGGTATAGATTTGTGCTGTATTTTTAAATAATAACTATTTGCAAATATTTTTTTAAGACCACGATATAGCTCTTGCTCTAGTGGTTGACTACAAGTTGCTGTTGAAGAAACAATACTTGTAGTCAAGAAAACTATTGACAATGCATACAATATTATTAACTTTATATTATGCAATACTATACTTCATCTTTAAAGAAAAAATAAATTATTTAAGTTTATTCTTTTGATATTTAAGATTTTTATTTTTCTTTCTCTGCACTGCCGTATCATCTTCAACGGACGCTAGATAATTTCTACGATCTGAAAGACGTTGTTCATATGCTGTAGGGTTATAACTAAATAGACCACCCTTTCTAGGATCAGTAGTTTGCCCTGCACATCCCGATAGAACCAAAACCCCTAATGAAGTTAATATAACTGTTTTTAACATCTTAAATCTCCTAAACTGCTGAACTTACAGACATATTTGCAATCGTTCTGCTTTGTCTTGAAAGTGTACTTTTCTCTTTTTCCATCTTTCTAACTGCTCTAGCCAATTTTCTTTGCTGTGAAGGGTTCTTTTTCATTGAAGGATCTTTCAATACTTTTTTTTGTGCTTTCAATTCTTTTTCAATCAAAGATAATCTTTTTTTAGCTTCGCTTCTATGCTTTTTAAGTATATTCTGTTGTGCAACATATGCTGATCTTGAAACTTTCTTTTGTTTATACAGACGAGCCATTTTCTTCATTTTCGAAATTTCACTAGCTAACTTTTTGTTATATGCATGCATACCTTTATTGACTCTTACAGCTTCATTAATAGATGCATCTAGCCAATCTTCAGCTCTAGCATATTTCGATTTTTGATCTGCTACATGAGAACCATATGCATATCCTGCTACTCCACCTAAAGCAGCTCCATACATTGCACCTTTTCTACCACCGATAAGTCCACCAATAATAGCACCACCAAGTGCACCAACACCAGTACCTTCAGCTTTTGTACGCTGTGAATCTGTCATATTAGGTTGTGTACAACCCGTCATTCCTAGAATAGACAATGCTACCACCAAACTTATTACAATTTTTTTCATTCTTTCTCCTTGTTTAATGATTTATATTATATCTTATTGTCTCTTATAAAACTCTTGTTTCATCCTCTTTTAAACATTAAAGCCTTTCATGCGAATCTATCTAAGTAATTCATAAACGACATCTTCAGAACCTATAACAATTTTCATCCCCAGTAATACGGTATAAGGGCTATTCGGAGTAAGTTTTTGACCATTAACATATGTACCATTAGAAGAATTAAGATCTTTGATGGAAAGTACACTATTTACAGATAAAAAAAGTGAAAGATGTTGTCCCGAAACATATTCGTTATCAACTTGTATGGAAAAGTGTTTTGATCTGCCAAGAATTTTTTCTTCATTGATATGTAAATATATATCGGGTAAACGTTTATCAAGAGGAGCAATATGGACTTCATTCCCTTCACTATTTTCTATAATGTAAAGTGGTTTTATCTGCTTCAATTCCCTGCTCTACGGAAGATATGAGATTTTCATTTTTTGTAATACCAAGTAGTTTTTCTTTTTCCATCATAAATTCTTGTAAATCAATGATCCCCTTTTCTTTTAACTCTGATAACTGTTCCAACTTATCATAAATATTCTCTTTTCTTTGTGCTTGTTCTATATATGGTCTATGATGTACATATTTCCTAGCTTCAATAGCTTCCTGTACCATGTTTGTGAAGTTTTTAACTGTTTTCTTCCATACATTTTCAATTGTCCGTTCACTTGCTCCATCTTGGATATAGATATCACCAAAAATAATACCTGTTTTCCCAGAAACAGAATTAATTTTATCCAGATCTATAGCAGTTTGCTCCAGTCCCCAAAGCATACCTTTATCTAAAAAAATAATTCTTCTGTCAGTCAATGTTATAAGCCAAGTATTATTATCCATTAATCCAGATGTAAATGCTAATACCTGCTCTCCATGTTGAAGTATTTCAGGTAAATAATGTAATTCTTTTTTGGTAAAGAACTGATCATCACCAATATTTTTTGCAATCTCATTATATTTTATTTTCAGCTCTTGCTTTGAAGCATTTTTAAAATCGAAACTTTCCATACATATCCTTAATTAAGACTATTGTGACTGGTGAAATATTACATTATATGGCAAAATTACATTTTTTCATAATTCTCACATCCTACAGCATCTCCATCGTCACATGCTTGTTTATATAATTTTTTTGCTTTTTCTGTATCTTTAGCTACACCGTATCCACCAGCATACATAAAAGCAAGATTTGTACACCCTGAAGAATCTCCAGCATTACATGATTTTTTATATAGTGCTACTGCTTTTTCATTATTTTTTTCTACACCTTTCCCATTTTCATACATGAAACCTAGATTAACACAGCCTTCTGTATCTCCTTTATTACATGCTTCTTCATAATATTTTGACGCTAATCCTTCATTTTGTTTTGCACCCTCACCTTTTTCATACATCAATCCAAGGCTCAAACATCCTCTAGAGTCACCGAAAGTACAGGCATCTTTAAATACTTCTACTGCCTTAAAGTAATCTTGTGTTGTTCCTTTAGCTCCCACGTACATAATTCCTAAGTTATAACATCCTCTAGCAAAATTACCATCACAAGCTTTTAAAAATAATTTCAAGGCGTTACCATAGTTTTGTGCCACTCCTTTACCTTTAAAGTAGTCTATACCCAAATTAGTACAAGCCTTTAAATCTCCATTGTCACAAGCTTCTTTCTTTGTTTTGCTGACATGCGTCCTTGTTTTTTTATTTTGCACCAAAACCTTTTTTTCTATCTTTTTTGCTACAGGTTTCATCGTGCCTGAATTAGTATATAAAAAGAATGAAACTACAGCAACTATAATTACTATTGCAAACACAACAAATAAAATAGTATTGTTTCCTGAAGAGTTTTCTACTTTTTCATTACATCTAAATTTACCTTTTTATTGTTAATACAATTATAGGATAAAGTAGCTTATAAGTCCATTAAAATACGAATAGTTATTAATAAACTTAAACGGAAAAGTCCACTACTTTACGAAGAGCCTTAAATTCAAGCCATATTATGACGGATACAACTATAATATTCAAGACGTAAAAATGACAACAGGAACCCTAAAAATGACAGTAAAGAATACAACTGATTCTAAAATAATAAACATTGCTATTATTAATTATGAATATGCTTTGGCATCCTCTATTATAGGCATGATGGATATTTTTTCTATTGTTAATAACTTTTGTTTAGTAAATAAAGAATATGCTAAATTTCATGTTGATATTTTACATACACACCAAGAAATTAATAACTTTAACATACAAATAAATTTTAACAGTAAACCACTCAATGATGCTACTTATGATTTAATTATTATTCCTCCTCTTATTGACTTGGAACATAAATTTGAAACAGATTTAGCACTTCTTGAATGGTTAAAACAACATAACAAAAGAGGTACATATATTACTTCTGTATGTATTGGGGCATATGTCCTAGCTCAGGCAGAGTTACTTGATGATAGATATGCAACAAGTCACTGGGTAATTGAAAAAAAGATAAAGCAAGATTTTCCAAAAGTGAAATTAAAAATTGATAAATTAATTATTGAGGATGGGAACATTATTACTGCCGGAGGAGTCAGTGCCTATATTGATTTATGTTTATATATCACTAGAAAGTTTATATCCAAAGAGGTATCGTATATCTGTGCTAATTATCTGGGTGTGGATGCGGGGAGAACAAGTCAAAAACACTATAAAAATCTAACCCTGATTCCCTCTAACAATAGTGATATTAAAAAAGTGATTCAATATTTAAAAGAACATTTTAGAGAACCTATTACACTTAAAGATATGGCAAAATATATTTCTGTAAGCGAACGTACATTTATACGATACTTTAAAAAATCAACAGGTTCACTTCCAAATCAGTATTTACAAAAGCTACGTGTAGAAGAAGCTAAACGGTTATTACTTTGCACAATGGATAGTTTTGAATATATTACTTATTCGGTAGGGTATTCTAATGTATCAAATTTTAGAAGTTTGTTTAAGAGGCTTACTGGGCTAAATCCAAAACAGTATCGAGAATATTTTATGGTTAAGTAATAGGATTACTGCATAATTTATAAATATTTTCTCTACCCCTATCGCGTGGTCAATTCTCATATATCTAGTTTTAGTAAATTTAAAAAAATGACTGGATTAAATCTTGGACAAAATAGAGAGTACTAACTTTATTGCTAATTGGAAAGTAAGGTTAATATAGATAAAATACCGACTGTTATGTATTACTATAAAAGGATCAATTAATGTATATACCGAAAGAATTTCAAATAAAAGATAAAAAAATGATTGAAAAATTTATTTTAATGAATCCCTTTGCTACATTGGTTTCAGAAGAGGAAGGTAAAATAGAAGCAACTCATCTTCCCATTAATAGATTTAAAGATGGAAAATTATATGGACATGTAGCAAAGGCTAATATACATTCTACGATAGATGAAACCAAAGAAGTCTGTTTTATTTTCAATGGTGAACACGCCTATATCTCACCTGACTATTATAAAAGTACATTTAATGTTCCAACTTGGAATTATAGTGCAGTACACATATATGGAACAGTTAGCTACATAGATGATGAGATAAAGGTATGGAAACTTCTTCAAGAAACAACAGAAATATATGAAGGAGATACTGGATGGAAATTACCAGAGGAAGAAAAATTTAAAGATTTAATAAAATATATAAAATTTTTTGAAATAAATATTACCGATATAGAGACAAAGTTCAAATTCAATCAAAATAAATCTCAAGAAGACATTAAAAATGTTATTAAAAATCTGAAAAGTAATCAACAAATTGAAGTAGCAAATTTTATGGAGTCTATAACAAAGATATCATTAGATTAGAACTCAAACTAATTTAAAAATTCATAATACATATTTTGTTACTAAATATAGTGCTAACCGTATTAAGCGCCTATTTTAACATTTCAAAAAAGTCAAAATATTCAACTCTACAATTTGCAGGATTCAGGTAATACCATAATAATATCTTACAGATATGCTACAATTTAAATTCCTCCATAGAATGTTATGCTAAGCTCCGTCCTGACATTCTCAGTAGAATAATATAAAAACAGCTGATTGCGGGCAATTCACAGAGAAGTTGTCTGAATTCAGCCCATATATTTTACATTATCTTCATAGGATAATCAAATATTGTTTTTATCTTTATCTGTAATACTGAGTAATGCAGGTAATAATAATAAATCTACTACAAAGGCAATGATAAGTGCTGAAGCAGTTACTATACCAAAGTTTTGATTTGGGGTAAAAGTACTAAAAGAAAATAATGAAAAAGACATACTTAATATAACAGTAGTAAATAAGATTGCCTTACCAGCATAATATAACACTTCATCAAAAGTCTCAGATAGAGAAAGCCCTCTTTTACGTGCATCAAAGTATTTTACCAAAAAGTGTATCGTATCATCTACCGCAACCCCAATGATAATTGCACCTGCTATTGCTACACCCATATCTATACTTATTCCTATCCATCCCATAAGTCCAACTACAAGGATAACTGGTAGCATATTTGGCAAGATAAAGACCCAAAGAAGTTTAAAACGTCTAAAGATCAGAAGCATCACAATTGAAACAAAGACAATAGCTAAAGAAAGTGAATAGATAAGTGTATCTGTTACATCTTTTTGCATATACGTAAACATCGAAGTTTGACCATTTACATTCACAGAATATGGTGTATTTTCCCACCAATCATGTACATAGCTTATCATTTCTAAGTCTTTAGACGTATCCACTATATTTATCTGCCCAGTTATTCGGAGTTTTTGTTGATTGATATCCATTTTATCATTAATTTCCATACCTTGAGGTAAAGACAATGAGTATAAAAGAAGATACTGTGCGATAAGGTTTTGACTTTTTGGTATTTCCTCTTTACCAACTAAAATTTTATTAAAACGTTTTACACTATCTAACAAAGAACTAAGATGTCTGACATCTGAAAATTTTTCTTGGAACTCCTTATAAAACTTTTCTACTATTTTAAAAAAATTCGGATCTTTGATACCATCTTTCTTTCCACTATCTACAATTATCTCATACGCCATTGGTCCCGTAATATTATCCATCAAAAATTCTGTTGACTTTCTTATTTCTACACTTTTATCAAAATATCTGATTGTATTACTATCTACTTTCACTTGAAAAAGTCCTGCCGCCAACAAGATAAATAATAGTGTAGTTACAAAGATAATTTTTTTGTTATATCTTACAATAAATGCTCCATACCCTAAAGGTTTTTGTTTTACCTGTTTTTGTACTTTTTTTACTTTAATCTCTTTTTTAAGAATTAAAAGCACTGCAGGCATCCAAAATATAGAAATCAGAAATGCCAATACTGATCCTGATGATGTTGCGATACCAAGTGTTCGAACAGGTATCACTTGTGAAATAGCAAGTGACGCGAAGCCTATAGCTGTAGTAATAGTTGTAAGAAAGATGGGGAGAAAGTTCTTTTCCAAACTATACAATACCGCGTTACTATTACTTTGTCCTTCTCTTTTATACATCAACCATATAATATAAATATGTACTGCATCAGCTATCCCTATAGCTACTATAAAGACAGGAAGATTAGTTGTAAAATTATTGAGTTTATAATCAAAAATAAGCTGAACTGACAAAACCATTAAAAAGGTAAAAATCACCACCCCCATAGGAATAAGAGCCCCACTCAATCGACGGAAAAGTAAAAGTAAAAGTAAAGTAGAAATAATAAGTACCAATGGTGTAAATGCTGTGGCATCATTAGTGCCAACCTCTACAAAAGCTTGATTAAGAGCTGATCCTCCATGAATCCAATATTTATAGCCTGTACGGGATATTTCAGGTATGAGTATTTCATGTACAAGCCTCATAATTTCAGCACTCTTATCTGTCACATCATTAACCTTTGGAACAAGACGTGCTGAAATCATTGTAGTCGTACCATCCTTAGAGATAAGTCTATCAACTACCAAAGAATCGTTTATAGCAATCTCTTTACGATCTTTTAAATACTCAGTAGTAGCATTAGGTATATTTTGTACAAAATCTTCAACAATAACATCATTAAGTTCCTCTGAATCAATATGAATATACTGATAGTTCGTTATTGAATCTACCCTTGCAATATATTTCATCTGCCAAAGTGCTTGTGTAATATTATTGATACTTTGCAGGGCTTTTTTAGTAAAAATTCCTTTTTCGTCCTTAAACGAAATGATTACTGCATCATCATTACCAAAGGTTTGTCTAAAGTCATCATAATTTTTAAGTATTTTAGACTCTTCCCCAAACCAAATACGATAACTCCCATCTATTTCTAAGTGTTTTAAATTAGATGAAAGCACCAAGATTAGTAGTGGTATACCTATAGCTATAAGCCATTTAAATCTTTGTAGAAATTCAATATATTTTTTCATTATGCAATCCTTTATAAATAGTAATTAAATTCAACACTCACTCTGTCCATATTTTCAAAGTGAGTATCACTCTTTGGAGTAAGATGATGATAAATGAGTTTCAATTTAAATATCTCATATAGCCTTGTATCATAGGTAACAAAAAGAGTTTTCTCTTTATTTGAAATATCAATATCTAATCCACACAAAAATTCAGAACTGTCAAAATCATTTACAACGAATCTGATGCCAAGCATAAGATCATTGGCAAACAAGTTACCAAAATCTTCAGCACCAAATTTACTATCATCACGACTCTCATAACGATAATACTCAGTTAAGAGTCCTAAATCTTTTTGTCCCCAAACCCCATAAAATGTATGTTCAATTCCCACCCCTATCTGTGCGTAGTCCGATACTTTTTCATCACTACTAAAGGTATAGCTTAATTCTGTTTTAAAGATTGTACTACCTGAAACAAGTGTAGCAAAACCAAATAATTTATTGACAAGATATGCATTCTGCCTTAAGTTTCCATCCACTACACTCATATAACGTTGTTCATCATAACCATTTTCATAAATAAATGAATAATCTAGCTGAATATTCTCACTCATGCCACTATACTTTAAAAAGAAAGAAGGATGATTGCGTGATTCTTGTGTCAATAGATCATCATCGTAAGGAAGAGAAAAATAATTATAAACTGACTTAATATCTTGTATAGGCTGATTCTCTTCATGAACCCTTATAATAACAGAGAGTTCATCATCACCAAAATATTTCGTGTACGCTAGATTCCATGCTCCTATCTTAGTATCAAAATCAAAAGGGTCATCTAAACGATCTTTAGTATTAAATACATCTGTATGATTATAAAATTCTAAAGTACCCCAAAAGCGTATACTTCTTCCCAGTTTCAGAGTACTCTCTTGAAATTTATACTCATAATAAAGGTCATTAAAGTCTACATAACGACGTTTCTTGTCATCAGTATCGAGTACTCCCTTAACCTTTACAGAAAACTGTGCATTTTCAAATGTTTTTTTCCATTCAGCTTCCATATGTAATGCACTTACACGACTTCTTTTATTTAATATATTATAATAAGATGCTTCTACACCTATATTTCCTCTATACTCTACATTCTCCGCTATCAATACAGTAGCTAGAAGTATAAGGATTAAACTATATTTCAACATTACTGTTTCAATACTCGTTTATTAAAGTCATTTGGACTGAGTCCTGCTTTGACCTTGTCTTCTTTCCATATCAAAATAGTTGCTTTATCATTTTGATGATTTCTCATCTCTATTTTCCCTACACGCCAAACACCCCTTATCTTTTTATAATCAGAAAAAAATGCTGTTTTAAGAAGTGTTCTTTTTCTATCGTAATACTCAACTTTTCGTATAAGAAAGTTTTCCATATCTATCCAGCTTATTTGCTTTACATAACCCGAATTTTTATCTTTTGGAATTCGTATTCCTTTATAACACTTCATTCCTTTAAACATAACTATTTCTGGCTTACCTTTGTAAGTATACTTTTGGTAATTTTGATTCCCTATATCTTCATAAGAAAACTCAGATCCAACGAAAGAACCCGATTTGTTACGGGATGCTATTCGCTTAACTCTTTTAAGTTCTGGAAGATAAATCCATTGGTCATCATCACGACCAACATGTTCATGCCCCATAACTTTAGTACCCTTGATATCTGCAGGGGAAAGAAACGTAGAGATGGTCTTATCTCCATTCTTACCCTCTAGTGTCTTCACAAGAAGATCACGTACACTTTTTTGTCCACTCGCATTAACCAGTATCATCTTTGTTTTAGAAACAGCACTTATAAAACCATCTGTAGCCTTATCTGCTTTTTCTGATATTTCTAAATTTGATAAAGCCATTAAACTTGTAGATGTCAACAGTATAGCTACTAATACTTTTCTCATTTCTTTTCTCACTTCTTTTCTCTGTATGTAATTTTTTATATTAAATATATTTCTTAAATTATTAAGTTCAGTTTACTTCATATTCATAATAGATTCATTAAAGGCCATTGTACCTGGACTTAGTAACTCTTTATCCATTCTAATATCAATACAAGAAAGTGTGTCAGAAACTAGCGCTTCCGATATAGATGATTCAAATTCTGAAAGAGTAGTGACCTTATATCCTCGTCCACCCATACCTATAGTAATTTTAGCATAGTCTGTACCATGAAGATTTGTAGAACCAACTTGATTATATATAAGATCTTGTGTACTTTCACAAAATCCCCAGCATGAGTCATTATGAATGATAATTATAATAGGAATCTTGAAACGAATTGCAGTATCTAATTCCATTGCATTAAATCCAAATGAACCATCCCCTGTATATAAAATAACTCTTTGATTAGGATTAGCCAGCTTTACTCCTAGTGCTAAAGGAATACCTGTGCCCATTGGACCTATTTTACTATCTGGTGCGATAAGTAAGTTATTACCATTTTCACACCTAGCTAGAGTACCTCCCCAAAACATAGCGTTAGAACCATCTAAAACATATGTAGTCTTATCCTTTATTTTTTCATTTAGTATAGTAAATATATCAACTGGACGCAAATATGCCTTTACCGTGTTCTGAACATGAAGTTCTTTATAAAAGACATCATACTTATTTTGTAATTTTTCTCTCCACAAAGAAAAATCATTCAACGTAATATTATTCATAATATTATTATTGATATTTTCCAAAATAGAAGTTATATCTGATTCTATCAGTAGTGTATTCAATTTATACGAGTTTGAAAAGAGAGTAGGTGCATTTGTTATTTCAATAAATTCAGTTCTTTCGTTAAATACAGAAGCTTCTGTAAAATCCATTTGATAATCAAATTCAACACCAATAGAGATAATTAAATCAGAGTTTTTGTATGCATAAATTTGTGGTCCCGAGTCAAGGATTCTTCCATTTCCAAAACATAATTTATCAGAGTCAGACACTTGTCCTCGTGCAAGACCAACTGTAAATATTGGAATTTGGGTGGAATTCAAAAATATTAGAATCTGTTCTAAACTATTACTATAATAAAATTCATTACCTATAATAATAATAGGTCTTTTAGAAACTCTTAACCTTTCAATAAAGAGAATTTCATCTTTTAAAAATGGAATTGATTTAATAAAAGATTTATTATTTGAAATTTCTGGGAAAAATATAGGACTTTGACAAGTCGCGCTCAAAGTGTCTAAAGGTATTTCTAATACTACCGGACCTTTATATGGGCCTGTTGCCATTTTAATAGCTTTATCAATGTACTCTGGTATTCTTTCAGGACTATGGACAGTGGCACTCCATTTTAAATATTCTTTAACTAAATTTAATTGGTTAATATCTTGTAGTGAACCTCGATCTTTATAGTTTGCTCTGATTGCGCCAGTAATAACAAGAAGTGGAGTATTGGACATATAACACTTGACAATTCCAGCAACAGAATTTGCAAATGCTGGGCCACCTGAAACGATGGCTACTCCTAAATCTTTAGTAGCTTTAGTCCAGCCTTCTGCCATGTGAATAGCACCTTGTTCATGCCTAACTTCTATTAATGTTATATTATTTTCTTTACAATTAAGTAGAATAGGTGAAATTAAATTACCAACAAGTGTAAATATTGTATTCTTTTTTTGGCGATTTAGTTCGATACAAACTAATTCACCTCCTGTATATTTATGATTCATAATTAAGGGTTTCCTTTGGGACAGATATTATTACTACTAATACACCCACGTCAAGTATTAAATTACTTATTTCTGATGTAGTTTTTAAAGCTAATATTTCCATTTCTTTATAAAATATTTTTTCTTGATTAAGTTCTATAATAGTTTGTTTATTAGCAATAAAATAATATGTATAATCTTTATTTAATAAAATTTTTAACTGTTTTGACTCATTAAAAAAATATAAAATACGATGGCTTTTATCACAGAACTCAATTGAGTTTTTGATTGAATTCTTTACTAAAGCAATATCAGACAAAGGTACACTACCTAAATATTTAAAATCTAGAGCGATAAAATATTCTGTAGCTTCCGCACTATGTAAAATATTTGGATTAACAATATAATTAGAACCGATTTTTTTCATGTAATAAGTATCATCACAAGTTTTAAATATAAATTCACCTTTAAGTAAAATTCCAATTTGCCTTTCGTTGTGTGAATGCATAATTAGATTAGTACCTTTTTTTACTTTTGATATAATTATTTCAAAAGTATTTTTTTTAAAATAAGACTGTTCTATGCCTTTCTGCAATAATCGAGTTGTTGCAATATTTTTATTATGCATTTAATGTCTATTTATCTTGATACTTTAAAGGAAGATATACAAAGTTCCAATACTCTTGCATTGCTTCAGTGGTACCCCCGATAATTGATAAAACTTGTAGATCTGAAAAATAATCAAGTACTTGATTTGACTCTAAAAATAACTCTCCTCCATAATATTGTATAAGCTTTGAAGAAATCTCTTTAGCTAGTTCAGGAATATGAATTTTTGATAGAATTGAATATTCTGTTGCTTCAAAATCATTAGTGTCAATAAGCTTGGCAGCATAATTAGTCATAGTTTCAATAGACTTAAATTTTGCATATAAATTACTTATATTAAATTGATAAGAAGGAAGTTCTGACATTTTTCTTCCATTTAAATATTTAAAATTTGACATATCAATAGTGTTTTCTATCATTGAAGATAAAGTACCTATAGCTACAGCACAACTTGCGATTCGTACATAATTCATTGCAGAAATTATCATTTCAAATCCTTTCTCTGGATTTCCTATGATTTGATTAGGCTTTATATGAACATCCTTAAAATTTATACTTGAAACTGAAACTTGCTTTAAAGTATTTAATTTCATAGCTTCCTTGCAGTGAATGCCTTCTTCTAATAAATTGACAATACATAGTGCAGTTTTATTTTCACCGGAAGACACATGAACTAAGGCATATTTACTTTTAGGAATATTAGATATCATGTCCTTTTGTCCATTTAAAATATATTTATTACCTATATTAGTAATATTTGTATTTGGTTGACCAACTATGGTTTCATTATTTTCATGATAAGCAAATGATACGAGTTCACCATTAGCAATTTCTTTTAAAAAAATTTCTTTTTGATCCTCTGAACCATAATCTAAAATAGGCTGTGCATATCCAAAATTAATAATACCTAGAATATGTCCTATACTTGGACTAAATTTTGAAACATGAATAATAAAAGTAATAGCTTGTGAAAAGCTATAATTTTTACCACCATACTGCTCAGGGGCCAATAAAAGAAAATAACCAGCATCAGCAAAATTTTTTAGCACTTTATCATGTGTATTGGCATTAATATTTAATGAGTCTTTATTTTCCCCTATAATATCCGTAACTATACTTAGAATATTTTTATCAAATTCACTTGTATTCATAATCATTTATTATCCTTTTTCAGTAATTGTTTTCTTATAAGCATTGGGCTATAATTAATATCTGTTCCATCTGACCCTATAGCGTATAGCAACACATTAGTCGTGGAAACGTCATCTTCTTTCCAAAAGTCAGTCAAATTACGAATTATGTCTACATCGCCTATATGTGCCCCTTTAGATATATTTTTTGTATAAAACAGTTCTCTTGGAATACCAGAAAACTCTGCATAGAATGTTTCTCCAAGCTTATTGACATTTTGAGGAATGACTGTAATCTTATCTTTGGGAATATTGTTTTTTTCTAAAATAGATATTAAAAGTTTAGAGCCTTGTCTTACAAATTCAATTCGCTCTTCAGGAGATGTCTTATACTCTATAATACCTTTAGCGGCTAGTGAGCTAAAAGTCCCATCTGAGTAAGGTTGATAATCAACCAGTTCAAAACCTTCGATATTTTTACTATTATTTGACATTAATAAAACACCAATACCGTCACCTAATGCTGTAAAGTTAATAAATCGTTCATTATCATTTTCAATAAAGCTTGATGAGATAATCAATACATGAGAGTCTTCTTGTTTACTTGTTAGATATGCGTTAGCTAAATCTATAGCAATAACACTTGAAGCACATTGTTGATTTAGTGTAACTATAGTCGCATTATTCATTTTAAAGGTTGAAGCTAAATAATAAGGAATATTTACATTGTCTTCTTTTTGGTCAACCGGATTTGTAAAAATAATATATTTTATAGTAGAAGGTTCTATCTTTGTTTTTGACAACATTTTTGATATTGTTTTCTCAAATAAAGGTATACGTTCTTCTCCTGAAAAAGAAGATATCTTGCTAATTCCACTCTGATCTGAAAATTCATCTTTAAACTTTGTAAATGATGATTTCTCCGTAGGCATTGTATAGTAAATTGAATTCTCTATACAAGTATCTAATGATACTTGAGTAGATGAAAGTAAGTAATCTGTATATATTATTTTTGTCATATTTCTTCCTTGGTTATTAGATTATTTTTTAATACAAAAATTGACCATAGCACCGAAATATTATAAGTATCTGAAATAAAGAAGAGGTCACTATTCATAATAGATGTTTCATTTGTAATTGCTAAATCGGCTTTTCCATTACTGACAGCCATCGCAGCTTCTGTTGTAGAATTTACATGATAATATTCATACTCAATATTATCCTCAGTAAATAGTTTTTTAAATAATGAATTCACTGCTGGTCCAGTTGCGACCGTTAATTTTCTTTTTTGTAAAATATTTTTATCTTTACAGGCAAGTCCATATGATGGAGTTTCCAATTCAAAGAAAAATAATAAATGTGTTTCTTCATCCCAATAATACTTTGTAACATCTTCATAAGGGTTTGGAACAATAGCAAGGTCTATCGTGCCATTCTTAAGATCTTCATAAATTTTATCAAATGTGTTTCTTAGTATAATATTAGATTTTGCTTCTGGGGCAATTTTGCTAATATAATCTTTAAGATACTTGGTAGCTTCATAAGTTGTTGTTCCTTCTGGACCTAAACTACCAATTGTTAAATATGAGCCATCTGATATATATTTAGTAAAATTTATTAAACTATTTGTATATGTTTCAAACATTTTAACTCATTACTTGGATTAATAATATAAAAGTATGTAAAGATAAATATTTCATATATCTTTCCCTTGTATAAAATCAACAATAATATTATGAAACTTCTCAGGATACTCCATGTGCGGTAAATGCCCACAATTTTCAATTATATGCGCGGGAATCATTGGAAATTTTGTTAACAACTCTGAACTGTGCTTTAACGGTAAAACTTTATCATTCTCTCCCCAAATTACAAGGATAGGAATATTAATTGAGGAAAGTATTGATTTAATTTTATGAAAAAAATTAAGTTTTGTACCTTTGTAATCCCCCATCGATCTTAAAATTGATAGAAAGGAATGAGTAGCACCTTCTTGCTTAGCAATTTCATAACTAAAGTTTATAAAATCAGCATTTATAAACCGTTTATTATAATAAACGGTTTCAAGCATTTTTTTAGATGCAAATTTACTAGGCTTATTTAAAAACTCTCCTAAAATTGGTATCGTTAGCAGTCGTAGACCTAGAGGGATTTTTTTACTCAATCCGGCTGTAGAAATTAAAATAATTCTTTCACTCTTGTCTGGATACATGTTTGAAAAATATAATGCAATACTTCCTCCCATAGAGTTGCCTATAAGTATAGTTTTCTCAATACTAAAATATTCACAAAAGCTATTAAGAAATTGACTTAATAATGGAATAGTATAATTATAGTTTGGCTTATCCGATAAACCAAACCCAAGTAAATCTATAGCATAGACGGTATGCGTCTTACTTAAAAATGAGATATTTTCTTGCCAGCTTTCAATCATACTCCCTAATCCATGAATGAGAATAATCGTATTTTCATTGTTACCCTCTTTCCAGTATCGTATGTTGTGATTATCAATAACAACATACTTATCGTTAAATAGACGATTGTTCATATACACTTCCTTTTATATAGATTTCACATATATATTTGATATCATTTTGATATATGTCTTCAATATATTTTCTTTTAAGTTTAAAACTAGTAGTAATTTCCCCTGTATCAATAGAAAACTTGTTTTTATAAATTTTATAATTTATAATTTTATCAAGTGATACATGATTATATTGTTTTAAACATGTTACTATTTGCTGAATACTTTCTTCTGATAAAGTTTGGTTGACATCAATTAACACTCCTAAATTCTTGTATCCCGTTCCTACAAGCATTGCATAATTTACATAAGGAAACTGATTTAATTGTTTTTCTATCATTTCAGGAAATATTTTATTGCTATTATCTAAAATAACAATTTCTTTTTTTCTACCATGCAATAAGAGTTTATTATCAACAACTTCTCCTATATCTCCGGTATGAAAGAAACCATTTTTAAAAGATCTTGAAGTTAATTCATTATTATTATAATAACCATTTGATATATTAATACCACCTACTAAAACTTCATCATCTGATCCAAATTTAAGTTTTACTCCTGGTAATATACTGCCTTGGTAATTTTCATTAAATTGACCTGGATAGTTCATGGAGACCATTGAACAAGTTTCTGATGAACCATATGCTTCATAAAGATTGACTCCATGTTCTTTATAAAAAGACAATAAAGATTTACTTACAGGTGTCGTACCTGTATATAATTTTGAAGCACCACCCATGAATGATTTTAAGGATAGAGTGGATTGATTAGTACATAAATAATTTTTATACTTATTCATTATTTCCCTAAATAAAAAAGGGGGAGATGCTATGAATGATGGCTTATATGATTGTATATCTAATATAACTTCTCTATTTAAAGATGAAAAAATGACTTCAGCTCCAACATATAAGGGTAAATATATATCTTGAAGGCGTGTTTGACTTAAAGGTAAAAAAGAAAATATTTTATCCTCTTTACCCATTCCCATAAGACTAGTGATTAGTTCTCCATATATTCTTACATTTTTTAAACTTATGCAAGATGCTTTTGATTTTGATGTTGTTCCACTTGATGATACAAGGTAAAGTGTTTTGTCCTCTTCCATTGAATAACCAGTTGTAATAAATTCATCTATAATACTATCTATAGAATATCTATACATCATTTTTGTATATGCATTTTTTAATTTATTAAAATCAATTGTTCTATACATTTCACTAAGCGTAGTGTCAATAAAGTCCATAATAATAAAATCTGTATCAATTGTTTTTAAGATTTCATCTCTCTGTTTTATAGGTAAATTTTTTGGAATTCCTATTACTAATATACCGGCTAAAATAGCTGCTTGATCTAATATTACCCAGTCAGGACCGAAATCTGTTATAATTGCAATTAATTGATTTTTCTGAATCTTACTTTTCAATAGCTCTTGACTAGCTGAATATATCAAACGAGTTGACTCTTCGTATGAGTATGATTTAGAATTTTGTATACTTGTTAATGCTTTCTTATTTGGAAATTTAATACAGTGCAGAGCCCATTTTTCAATCATTACAAAAACCTTTTGTTGTAATATTGTAAATGTTAAATCTACTTTCTGTATTTATGAAATTCAATTTATCAAACAACTTTTTTGATGGGCTATTTAACTTTTCAATATCCCAACTAGTTATAGATTGTAGTGAGTTAGAAATGAAGTTATTCAGTTCCTGTACAATTTTTCCACCATACCCTTGTCTTCTAAACCTATTATCTACCCATACTAGCCCACATAGTGTTGAAACATTATTCTCTTTAGAAATATGGTGGGTACCTGCAATTGCAATCATTTGATTATCTTTTTTTAGACCAATAAATATATTTCTACTAAATAGTTCTTTTGAAAAATACAAATTTTCTTTATTAAAACACTTTTTTAAGAAGTCATAATCACTTATTAGCTCAAACTCTTCTACAGATTTGTAAATGAATCTATGTCTTGTGCTCTTATATCTAGTATATTGTTGATAAGCCCTACAATTTAAATTTGAAATATATACTTTATCAGGAGCATAAATATACAAATGAGATTCTTCTTTTAGTAAAGATCGAATAGTCTTTAATAATACAAAAAAATCCACCGTAATTTCTTCTTTTGAATATATTTGTATAACATTAGAAAGATTATACCCCGGATCACCAATGGCAAGAATATATTTATTATTTTTATCAGAAAAATATATAAGTTTTGATTTATTCCTAATAAAATGCGCCTCAATATGATGCTTATCAAGGTATCTAATCGCTTCTGCTATATGAATTTGATTCATTACTTTTTAACCCATAAGTCATATCGTGAAAAGTAACCTACCCTGTCCGTTGTTAATGCATTTTGAGTTTCATGAACCCAATTATTTTTTATATGCTCAGGAAGTGCTCTTTCTTTTAGAAAGGAACGAGAAAAAATTCGTGTGCCAGATTGAGTCTTTTTTGTTAAATTATCCCATAAACTATTATAATCATTTTGATTCAGCCAATCAGGTACATTACTAAGATTAATTTTATTGAAGTTATAATTAGTAGTATTCAACAACTCTACTATATTGCAAGCTTCCCAATTAATTCTTTTTAAATTCTGTTTTATATATGAAAAATTAGCTTCCTGCATATATGGCAATAAACTATTATGCGGTATCGTTCCTAGAAACATTCTGTATAAATAATAATTATTTATTGCTTCTGGTTTGAGAAAGCGTTCTTTCATGCGATAAAGATAATATTTATGAAATGGGTTTTCTGCCATATTATTAAAGGTCCATGCAGGAATAAAAGAATCAGATATATTTGTTTCAGATAAAAACTCTGCTATAAACAATTGTATATCAGAACCTTCATCAAAATAATTATTCCAAATTTTTTCTTTTTCATGTACATCTTTACTATAAAAAAGTTTCAATAAGTTATTTAATCCCATTTTTTCAATTATGTTATCTTGCATATATTTTAGAAAATCATTTAATTCGCCCGTTTTATTAATACCTTTAACTATAATATCCTTTAATGATTTTTCATCTATACTTGTTAAATCGAAGTTTACTTTACCTAATAGTGTTTGTCTATCTCCTTCAGCTATTCCAAGCATAATAGAGTATTCATTATAATTTAAATCATTTATACACGCTTGCTTTAATTTTGAGATAGATATTTGTGAATAATTATTATCTATTGCTAATACAGTATGCGCTCCACTTAAAATAGAATGAAACACATTATCCCCTCCTGATGCAATAGTTAGAACAGAATCATCTTTAGATATTTTAAGTGCATTATTAATAATATCCCAATCTTCCATTACCTCACTATAAATTATTTTTGACATTCTATGATTCTCTTATATATTCAGAATAACAGGCATCAAGCATATTTCCAGTTAATCGTAACGTAGTTAAAGCTGTATCACAAACTTGGTCAAATAGGAAATCATTATGACAATATTGTTGTAAAGCTTCTTTTACTTCTTCAAAATGTTTTTCATCTAAATTAGAATGACCAATAAAAAATGTCATATCCTTACTTTTCAACTCAAGATCTGACTGCATAGAATTAGTTAGGTCTTCTATATAATCATAACAGCTTTCTGCCCAATAGCTATATCCAAGTCTTGCAACAGGATCTTTCTTAAATGCTGTCCAGTAGAGAAAACTAACTAGAGTCTCTGTCTCTGGTAAAAGCTTATCGTTTCTAATATCAGATTCTGTAATATTGAATTTTGAGAGATCATGAATCACCATAGTGTCATGGCCAGCTTCATCCCATGCATGATGAAGTATATATTTCAACATACCAACTCGTTTAGAGTCTAAATTAATTGATACTAACGCTTGATTTTGAGAATTATGAGAAGTATAATGAAATATTTGCTTCATTACAATTATATATAATTTTTTATCAAGTCCTTTTTCTTTTAAATGTGTCCAAAATCTTCCTGAATGAATGCTCTTCCATTCTGTAGAAATTATCCTGTCTAATTTATTAAATGATTCTATATTCATTATTATTTCCTTTTGTAAACAATTTTTTTGATAAAATTTTATTTGTTAAGCCTAAGTTGCCGCTAAATACAGTATATTTCCCCTGTCTCTCTTTTAAATAGATATCTTTACATTTTTGAACTCCAAATTTTTTATAAAAAATAAATAATTTATCTTTTGATAATGCATTATATTTTTGTTTACAAGAAAAGATATTCATTAAACTATTTGTAGAAAACCACAATAAATATTGAAAAACTTTTCCTCCTCTAAAATTTTTGTGTACTAAAAATTTTTCAAGGTATATAGCTGGGTTTATATAAGAATATAAATCTTTAAGATAAAGAGGATTAGAAAAATTCCATTCTATACTTGCAATTACTTCTTGTGTATCACAATAAATCACTATATAAACAAGAGATTTATCTAGGTTTATCCTATCTTCTCTCAAGTAAGGCAATTCAGTATCTATAATATTATGCCTATGATCAATATAGGAAGACATATACTTACTATTCAATAATAATATTTTTAATTCTTTATTTTTAATAATTATATTCATGTATTTTCCTATTTTTTTGTCATAATCAAGTACTATTTAAATACATACCGTTTGGTATTATAATTAAATAAAGCTTATGCATAATTTAATTCTCTCTAAAATAATTTCTACCCCTAGGTTATAACATTGGGATGATACAAATATCATAAAGATATAACCAAGATAATCATTTGACATCCCCCCCCTTCTGACTTAGTCATCACTTCTACTTTTAGAATTTCAAAGTTTTAAAAGAGTGATTTATATATAAATCTTCTTCGTATTACCCCATTTAGCATATATTTTTTACTTTTTAAGGCAAAACTATGTTCAGTCAATACAATTCCCTTTTTCTATCTCCCGTACTTATTTTAAAATTAGATTAGAAGATTTAATAATGAATCTATACAAAAGAGGCATATAGAAAACTATTAAACAAATGCTACTTTTGTTGTACCTTGATAATAAATTTCATTGCATTCAAGATTATATTTACTTCTTTAGTCGTAGTAGTTTGTATAAAAAGAAGCAGACATATAAAAATCTAAATTTTATCTTTTGCCAATATACTGTGGACTTTGAGTATTTTTCTGTTTTATGAATAATCACTTCTTACCATACATGTTACTTTTCAGACATTATATTTATTATTTAAATTCAATAAAGAATTGGTGTCTTTTTGTTTAGAATTCACCTTATGTTAACCACCAAAAGCCTTCCTCACCGAACGTTTAAGTTTCAAGCCAAATTCCCCCAACCTTAAACGAAATCGCAAAGCACGTGTAGAGCGTTATCTTTGCTTTAAGGTTGGGGATTTTTGGGGGTTTTCTTAAAGAATTTTATTTTATTGGAATATGTACACTAAATGTACATATTCTGTACAGTTTATGTACATTTTTATTTTGACTTATCTACAATATAACCCTCATAGTAGTATGATTGCTCAATACCTTTAAAGATAATCTCTCTATTGTCGATTTCACTGGTTAAACTCTCTTTTAATAGCACTCTAAGCTCTAAGTCATTAATAGGGCTACGTTCCATAGCTTGTAGATAAGAGTCTTTATCTACAAGCTGCCAATTCACTACTTTTTGTAATCTTGATTTTAAAATCATATCGAACCATATTCTCATACTTCTACCGTTACCCTCCATAAAAGGATGGGCGATATTCATCTCTACATACTTGGCTATAATATCTTCAAAGTTATCTTCATTCATAGTTTCAATTTTTTCCAAAACTTCTTTTAGATACAAACTATTAGCAAACCTAAAATTCCCTTTGGAGATATTGAGTTCTCTAATTTCTCCTGCAAAATCATACAGTCCCTTAAAGAGGTAATGGTGTATTTTCTGTAATCCTTTTGTAGTAGCTACCTCAATAGTATTAATATCTCCACTATCAAATAAACGATAAGCATTTTCAAGGCTTTCTTTGTCTATATTTTTCATTGCTATCCCTTTTAAAAAATAAAAAAATTCTAAAGTTAAACTATCTGTTTCTTTTTGATATAATACATCACTTGTCAAGAGATTGACCTAGCTTTCATGGCTTCGGAAGATTATCATTTAGATAATGCTCAAGCACTCCACGAGAAGAGGCAAGTAACTATAGAAATATTCTACAGATATGTACATAAAGTGTACATATTCTGTACATTAAATGTACACTCTATAGTAATCCGTCTTCTTTCATCTGATTTTGTATTGCCATAAGTATGTATGATGTTACGGAACCTGCATAGTTTTTTCCTATTATATCATCCCACTCTTTTGGCATACGCAAGTTTTTATTTTTCATCTCTATTTTATCTTTAGAGATATTCTTTTCTTGTTCTGTTTTCAAATCAGCTCCAGAAACTGCTTCACTCATTCTTTTTAATCTGCTCATTTTATCTTTCATGACATTATCTCCTCCATCATCTCTTTGACTTCTTTAGAAAATGCTTTAAACTCTTTGGCTGCCTTTGATTTTTTATCATGCTCTGCAACACCTAAACCTTGATCGAGTGCTTTTCCATAATCTGCTCTACGTCTAAGCACGGTTCCAAATAAAGAGAAGTGTCTATTCTCTTCAACATAGTCAATCAAATCATCCAGTTTTGTTTTTTTAGGATTAATATCATTGATAAGCACTGTTGTTTTAATCTCTTCATTCATTGCTTTACTTATCTCATCAAGTACCTTTTCAAAACGCATAAGTCCTAAAAGTTCAGTACCACTATCTGATACTGGGGTGATGACAATATCACTCATAATAATAGACATTCTATTGATATCACTATCAAATCCACCTACATCTATAATAGAGATACGAGCATCATTATCTTTTGCAATATATTTATTGAGATCTTTTAGATTATCAAAATTTCTTACTTTAAATGGCTTGTCACGAAATTCATTTGTATAAGTAAGAGTTTTTTGAAAATCAAGATCAATGATTTCAATATTATATTTACCTTCTAGTTGTGTCGCTAAGTTCCAAGCTATAGTACTTTTTCCTACACCACCTTTAGTGTGAGCTACAGAAATAATCATATAATCCTCCAATATTTTAAATATTATAGCAATATGTACATTAAATGTACACTATATGTACATAAACTGTACATATTATTTATATTTTGTAAATGTATATAGACGTTTACAAAGTGAAATAATTTTATTATAATTGTATTGATAAAGGATGTATATGCTTAAAAAACTCTTTAAATACCAAGAAAGACTACAGCAATCACATAACATTGAGTACAAAAGATATCTCTATAAAACCTTAGACTTTGAGAATAAAATGATAGGGATATTTGGCGCACGAGGTGTAGGTAAGACCACTATTTTATTTCAATATTTATCACACTTGCAAAATGAAAATAAAAAGGCTCTTTATATATCTTTGGATTATCCTTTTTTTACTGGTGTAGATATTATTGAAATAGTAGAACAGTTTATTAAAGAAGGCGGACAATACCTTTTACTTGATGAAGTACATAGGTATGCAGATTTTAGTGCCTATCTTAAAACCCTATATGATCTTTTTGATATTCATATCATCTTTACAGGAAGCAGTGCCACGTCTATACTTAATGCACAAAGTGATTTAAGTAGGCGTGTCACACTCTATAAACTTCATGGGTTTTCTTTTAGGGAGTACCTAGAATTAAAATTTAACACTACCTTGCCAGTATCAACTATAGAAGATATTACCTCCGCACATATATCTATTTCCAAGTCATTATTAAAAGATATACCAAATCTCTCCATTTTAGAAGAGTTCCAAAACTACCTCAAACATGGGTATTACCCATTTTATTTTGACAAACAAAGCTCCTACTATGAAAACCTTCTAAATACTATTAATCTAACTATTGATATTGACCTAACTTCTCTAGGTTTGATTGAACAAAAGTATACCTACAAATTAAAACGTCTTTTAGAAGTTATTTGTGAAAGTAAACCTTTTGAAGTAAACTTCACCAAGATATCCCAGGTCTCAGAGATTAGTCGTGCAAAACTTTATGACTACATCACTTATTTAAACGATGGAGAAATGCTACTGCTTGTAGATGAAAATATCAAAGGAATTAAAAAAATTAATAAACCAGCAAAAATATATCTCAATAACACAAACTTACTTTTTGCCTATTGTGAAAATGCAGAAAAAGGAACTATACGAGAAACTTTTTTTGCAAACCAAACCTCTTTAAATCACACATTAAAAATAGGGAAAGAGGGAGATTTCATTATTAATAACAAATATATTTTTGAAATAGGGGGTAAAAATAAAAAATTTACACAAATAAAAGATCTTAAAGAAAGCTATGTTGTCTCTGACAATATAGAGATAGGTTCCAGAAATAAAATACCATTATATCTTTTTGGTCTAATCTACTAAAATGTACAGAAAATGTACATTTTCTGTACATTAAAAATACATATTATGTACATTTTACTCAATAAATGTATATTTTTACTTGACTTTATATTTTATTTTAGGTTTAAATTGGTATAATATGAATACCAAGACGGTCTTTTCTGACTATTAAAAAGTCCAATCATTCATTTGAATGGTTGGACTTTTTTTCGTTAATAAGCTTTTTTATTTTTATTATATGCTACAATAACCTAATCAACTTTTTAAAGTACTTATCTAAAAGCATTTTAAAAAGTTGTCATACTGGAAAAGATCGTCTTGGTAAACCTTTTTTTCTAGTTTTCAACTAATCCAAACCAAGGATTAGAAGATGGCGAATCTTCCCCTAACCTATTTTTCCAGTGTTAGTCAAACTCGTACACAAGGCAATACCGCCATGTTGTGAGTGCAGCATTATTTCATCCCCCTTTTGATGCTGCACTTAAATCACTATTGCTCTCAAACCTCCCCAACCACACTAAAGCCTTTACTAAAAAAGCAGACTTTGAAAAAAACCACACCTTTGAGTCTACACAAAAAGTCATTGACACCGCTCTCTTCTTACGCTTTAATACTAAAAAGTTCACCAATATCCTCATTTTCGATATTGATACCTTTCCTAGCTTCGATTTTAAGCCCTCTTTGTCCCAGATACATGAGCACTTCTACAATCTCACAGGATTTGAGCCTACCTGGACACTAACAACCCAGCGTGGTTACCATATAGCTCTTGTTTTAAATGAAGGTATCTTTAATACACACAGAGATAATAAAACACCCACAAACCAGTATCAAGCTCTATTGACTCTAAAACAAACAATCTCTTCCCTCATCGATGCAGATGAAAATGCTTCAAATCGTACTGTAGGTATCTGGAGAAATCCACTAACTTCTTCAATATCAATACCACATTCATGTGTTTTATCAAAAATTACCGCTACAGCGGCATGTGTGTGATAAATTAAAAAATAAATTAATACCATGTTTTTTAGAAAGTGCTGGTTTCCCATATTCGTTTATCAAAAACTCCCATTCAAATGGTTTAATATTAGGATAATATTTTGTTAATAATAATCTAAGATATGCATGTGAAATTATATAATTTCTTTTATCTTTTTTTTTAAAAAGGAATTTGCCTTATTTTTTTCTTTCCCATTTAATATCGTAAATAGCTCAGAAATATTAGATAGTTTTATCTCTTTGAATAAAATAAACCATATATGTGAACTATTTGATTTAAATTTCATATAACTAATTTTTTACTTTAAAAAATCTTGTTTTTGTAGCCATTCAATACTTCTAAAAAGTCTCTCCCAACGTATATGAAAACGCTGTGATGACCAACGCTCTTCACAAACCTTAGATTCTAGTGGCGCATCTTTACAAACAAGTTTAAGTCCGTAATGGTCCTGCCCTGATCCTTTTTCATCACCTTTTAGCATAGTCTCATAACTCCTATGCTCCATACTAAAAAATACAAACCATGGCTTAGCTATGATATTTTTATAAGGTACTGAACCCCAAAAACGGCTATCGTTAGAGTTTTCTCTGTTATCTCCTATCATATAGTAATGTTCTTTTTCTACCTTGGTATAAAGTGCATTGACCTCTATACCTCTTATATTATAACTTGGCGATTGAAATGCTTTTATTATAGATAGGCTTCATATCAATCTTTCTGTTATAAGCCACATACTGTAACAACCCCTCAAATATACTCCCACCTTCAGAACGATACCCTATACCTGGATATTTACTCATATAAGGATTTTCTACCCAAAGTTTATCTCTTAGGTTTACTATTTTATCTTCTGGATATTTACTTTTTATATAGTCATCACCTTCATGAAAATGTATATAAAGCTTTTTATCTACATATATAAGTTCATCTCCTCCTACTGCTACACAACGCTTCACATAGTGCGTTGTATTATCTTTTGGGTAGAGAAATATGACAATATCTTCACGTTTAGGTTTACTACCTTCTATAAGATGACCATTATCAAAGAAGTCAGGCAACATTGGTATATTAATCATCGGTACTCTAGGAGTTGCTATACCATAAGCAAATTTTTTACCTACTAAAAAGTCACCTATAAGTTGTGTATACTTCATGGATCCACTAGGAATAATAAATGTTTGCCCCACAAATGAAATAAATAGTAGTACAAAAATAATACTGCCTGTCCATGTACCTAAAAATGTCGTAATTTTTTTATAGAGTTTTTTCAATATATTGCCTTTAATAAAATTATTTAAACCTATTAAGAGTTTCAAAATTTATTTTATGGATTATAGCGTGTCTAAATAAATTCTACATATGTTCATTGCCAAACTTATCTGAAATATGGGTAGTACATCAGTTTTTTGTGCAGTCTGCAAATCACTCATCTCTTTGAATACATGACTAGATGTGACTTAATGGTAAATATCCGGGTCTAAAACCTCTTCAAAGTACGGTACAATAGGCAGAAAACAAAAGAGGATTGAGTAAATCCTTGAAGTTAAAAATGGTGGATGATTATTTGGTTAGAGATGAGAAAAAATAATGATTCAG